>JTDE01000288.1:110073-141283 GCA_014338405.1 Paragonimus skrjabini miyazakii
CGAGTTAGGTTGACAGTTTTTGATGACATTTTACGCCGACCGAAATCCAGTTCACCAGATGCATGGCGACGAGAAACGCACGTACCAGAAACACGTACAGACGCACAGCGGCTAAAGAACTACTATTTGTGAACTGTACTTCTGGGCAAACACACACAAACACACACATGGATACGTATATTTATATCAGCTAATTCACCTACATGTGAACCAGATGAATGTTTTACAGCATTTCACGTTTTTACAATCCGATTCGCTCGGCAAAACTGATTGTGTGTGCGTTATACCAATACCGACCATTTGTTGTTGCGCCTTGCCATCTGGAGTCAGAACTGATAAATCCACTGCAATTTCATTTCAAACTGCCCTTGGTTTTTGTCTCTTTGTTACAATGAGGCGGAAGACGAGTCACACATAAAAGCTATAAAACGGCTCAGTTTAAGAGCAACCCAGGGAGATGGTTATAATGAAGAGGTGTTATGCCAGACCTCTCAATAATTGTGAGTAGTTCGATATGGTTGAGAATGCAACTCAACCCGGGAGAAGAATTTGCGGGGTTTGATGTCTCGGCTAATATGGTGCGCTAGGTTCAAAGCCAGTCAAGAGGTGAGATTAGGCTATATTTTGAAGATTACGCAATCAGAGCTGTTCAGCCATTTTTAGAGATATAACAGCTTCAAGCGTGCAGCTAAACGTAGAGAGTAGCACCATCTATTAATTACTACAGCATTTTAATTGACTGGTTTGATGTTAATTGCATGCAACCAAGAAGAACCTCTGAATTCGTGCCATGTCGCTATAAGCGTCATCCCCACAACAACCCAACTTCTTTAATAGCTGTAGTTAACCAATTTTCCTTGCAAAACACGGGTGCACCTGATAAGAATCTTTTGTATCAGATGACCCATGAAAAACTGGTTGCTGTTGAACACTGAATGACAAATTTATTTCACATCAAGTCTGTCCATATACATTACGAATGAGCTAGCTATAACGATATAGTATGACAAGCGTGGCAAATAGTATAGGAACCGATTGAGTATGCAATATTTATTACTGTTTCTTAGGTAGGATGAGATTTCCAAAATGTTTTTTAATGTTTATCCTCAACAATATCATGTACAAGCAATCAACACCAGATTGACTTTTAGACATGCAAATAATGCAGTTTAATTTTTAGTGTACATTTTTTGGTATTCGTTCAACTGTGATTGAAGGATAGTTTATGTCGACTTTTAATGACTTACAATCATTCTTGAACCGCTCCTACCATGTCCAATAAAGCCGTTTAGCCAGAACAGAAGAGTGATCTGAGTACCAACGTTCAGTTACAGACAAAGGTTGTTGAACCTCAAGAATAAAGAATAATCGTAGTCACATAAATGAGTTTTCTTTGGCTGTAGAACAGCAGGAAAATACTGTACTCTAATTCAAGATGTCGACAACAAACAGTTATTTACCCATTCTGAAAATGTACTTCGTGAATTGGTTTTAGTCCTCTAGCCCATTTGGCAAACAACAATAAGTTTTCATGAGGTCAACTATAGTAATAAAAAATATGAATCTATTTCCCCACAATACTCAACGAATTTCTACAACCACACATAACTGTTTGATTTGTGTTCACAATGATTAATAAAATTCCGTTTTTATAATGACCGGTGATCCCATGTATCTTTTACTGTTCGTCACCAACTAATTCTTCTGGTGAACACCAACTGAGATAGCATAAGTATAGCCAATTATAATTTGCTCATAATGCGTCACTTTGAGTGAATTGGTTAATAACTCTGAGTCACATGCGTCGTCCATATTATTGTGTGATTTCAACCGTTTGGAATGAGCCAACTTTTATGCATACCGCTGGAATCATGTTGTTCTCATTCAAAGAACGATTGTCTCGAATTTTATGAGTTACCCTGATGAGAAATGTTTTCCGTCTGTCATTCTTAATGTCGTTTACTTACGAATGTCCGGATCAGCACTGTCCAGTCTATTTCCCTACATCGCTGTTAATTAAGAAATTTTTTATTAAGAAGCTATCTAGGATGTGACGGAAAAAAAGATTACATCCATATTGTTCACCACATCGCCATAGCTAGTGGCCTGACGATTGTGATCGGTTGATACGGTCCAAATAATTGACAGTTTGTCACCGTTTCACGAACGTGTAAACCCCCATGATAATTGAATACTCCCTCCAACGGTCCGTCATATATGCATTTTATGTTTCGGATGCAACACGGGACTGTTCATGGTAGTTGGCGGTTTAGTACACGGATTTTTTAGACGGCCAAACCTTGACAAAATTACTGCGCTTCAAAGCTTTGTATGATGAAAGAAGCTGACATTAAAGTTGGAATATCGACTTGTCTACTCCACCCAGAGTTCTCACAGCAAAGCCACTCGACAACGTAGAGCAGTGGGCACACAGTTGATTTGGTAATTTAAACAAATCGTATCACCTTTCCATTTAGTTGAAACAGCAGTGACTCAAATGGGACAGAGTATAGTGTAATAAAATATATAAGTAGGAAAAAGAAGACGTAAGGATTCCAACTGAGACGAAAATGCAGTTAGACCAAACAAGCACACGGGTGTCCAGAAATGAGCATGAATATCAGACGAAATTCCTGCACGTTACTAAATTACCCGCTGCAGGAAAACAACAGACAAAATCAAATTACGCGAGGCGTTTGAATCCACATCAAGTTTCTGGATTTTTGTAAGCATTCAACAGAGTTGCTCCTGAACTGTTCCCGGAAGCATCTGTATTTACGAAATTGATAGACACACGACTGCTTCAGTGTTCAATGTAAAGATGAACTATATAGCTTCTGACTAGTGTTCTGTGAGTAGCCATGTTCAGTAGAGTTCCATCGCGGAACCATTGTCACCCACGTTGATTGTGCCAAAAGCCAAACAGATTGTTGGGTGTTTGTCTTCACCATTGACTGATGACACAAAAACTCGGCACGTATTGAATATCAACATGGAAGGTGAGACTAGAGGCTGTATTTTTGGCCTATCTTTCATACCGAATACTACAGTCTACGCAATACATTAAAACACCCCCATAATAAAAAGTTACATTCGACGTGTTTCTCCAAAATTCGCCTCAGTGGTTAAGAAGTACACGGAAAAAAAGACTAGAAAAACACCAATGGTAAGTTTTAGGCTACGAAGGAGGACATGAAAAATACATGGAAATAAAAGATGTAACGCAGTAGTATGTATCGGTGTATTTTATGCAGGATTAGGGAAGCAACCTAATATGACTCTGTAGGTGAAACCCAAACAATGCTTTCAATATATAGTGTAGTGTCGTACTTAGTAAAGATAAAAGTTAGCAGGTCGCTGCGTTTTAAGTTTTTTAAAGCAAAATGTTGTGCTTTACAAAAACGAGGAATATTCCTTGATGAGAATGTGTCTAACGTATTCGCCATCTTTTAGTTAACATTGCGTTTTAAGTACGTTGATGAACCACTTACCGGAAGCGTTTGCGGCTGCAATCGTCATTGCAAAATGTGATAACATCACTGTGCTTAATGTGTTGACAGTTTTGTTGTGCACTGTTCAACTAAAGTCACCATTGCGCAGTTGTAATTTAGTGAACGTTTGGACGCCACTCCGGATAGCACTCCTCTAGACGATCCGTTTCAAGACTGCATCTTTCCACTACGTAAGAGTAACACTAAGACTTTGAAAACCTACCTGAATAGTCTTTTGCTATCACATTTTTCTGGCCAGCGTGAGTCTGCTTATCTGCTCCTAGCCGTACACTCAATAGTTACTTCCGAGTAAGTTCGTCAAGTTATTCGATGAACGTGTCTCAGCCAGCAGACCTGGTTGAGTATCAACATGGATGAGATCTCATTCAGCTCTGAACGGCGAACTACGCAGTAATTTGGAACCATATCTGACTACTATGTACATGGGATGAGCCACGGGCATGACAAATGGGTACAACTCAGATACCGTACAGTCCCTTAATGTAGTGTCCGTGTTGACCTCGTTAAGGTACTTGTGAAATTGTTGTACCCGGTTTCAGTGTTGTTGAAACGTGGCCGTATATTATATTATCTTCCTTAAATAAACTCCATCAATCATCTTTATTTATTACTTCAGCTTCTACTACCAGCTCCATTACTGTTATACACTCTGAGTTCTTTGAAATTCTAAATGCAAAGATTGGACACTTTCTTTTTGCACTTTTTCTTAAGTAACTCATAATTCCTGTCACCCTTTAACCCACAAATAGCCGTTTTGTTCCGACCCAACCACTGGCAATTTGTTTAAGTGGGTTCAGTTTCGTTTATCGTTCCCCATTACTGCTCGATGCACATTTCGTGCCCACTACACTGCACGGGCCCATTCTTCATTCAATTTTCGAGGATTTTTCACATTCGATATGATAGGCAACTCCCGTGTACACTTATCCAGTGAGCATCATATCAAAACCAATTTTAATATGCGCTTTCTCATTAACCGTTCCAAAGGAAAAAATATATTTTCTACCGTTGAGGTATGCTTTATTGGATTACCAGATTACAAGTCTGAACTCGAATCCTTAGCGAACGATCAAGGAGTCCTGGTTTTATTGTAGTGCAACATCTGGGACAGCACCGTGGCGCGGTTGAAATGCACCTCGCTTTTGGTTTTTAAGATGCGGTTCGTTTAGATACGTCTTTCAAGACGTCCTGAAACGGTGTTAGCTTTGTTCGCGCGAGCTCGTAGCTAGCGGACAATGTACAGGTCTATTTACAGATTGCTAACCAAGTAACAGAATACTTTGGCACAGCACTTCCAACCGGAGATCACAACATGAAAGAAAACACCCTACTCTTACTTATGTTTCAGTCAAACTGGTTTGACAAGATTGCAAGTGCCTCGGCAACTTACCACAATCCTTCCTAACAGTGCGAAACTAGCCCACTTTCATCTGTATATGTTGGCGTACAGTCGAGTATGATAACCGACTAGGAACACCTGAGCATCGACCACTCAGCAGACACCCATCCATTCGGTAGTCTATTTGAACACCATCCTCGGAGTTTCGAAAACCGATTGTTGGTAGCGCTTTCAAAAATAAACTGGATAGGGCTGGAGCCAAGACACAAACTTACTACATACCAGCTTTAAGTGATAAATTATCCGAAGTCTTTCCAACCGGCTTTGCCTTCAGCTTTTTGACATCATATCGTATTTTAGTCAAACTGACGAATTCACCTGGAACTCCAATCTTACCAAGCGCCGTTCACTGTGCTTCAAGATTTACGACATCAAATACAGTGATGAGGTTCGCAAAAGGAATGTCCGCTGGCTGACTGCATTATCCACAGTTATCCTGGAGCTGACTAGAGTTGAACACTATATCAATAGTACTTCAACTATCTGTGGCTTCATACTTTTCCGCAGAAGTATTCGTCTACGAGGTTTGAACATTGAGTAGACAAAACAGGATTCTTTCTAGCAACTTTCCCACATAGCGTATAAGATTATTTCCTCAGTCACTGTCCGTGCTGTGCTTATTTTACCTGCCCCTAAATCAAGGTGCACTGATAGAATCCGTGAACTCCTAAGAGATTGTTCGCGTTACTTAGATGGGCTGGACAAACTTGTGCGGGTTATTTAGAAATTTGGGCCGCCATGCTTTAAAAGGTTCTCTTGTCCATCTGAAGCCTATTCATTTCGCAGTTGTTCAATGGTCTCTTGAACTCTTGGAAAGTTCTAGGAATAAGCAACAGAATCTGATATATCTCTCAGTCAGATCACCCACGATCATCCAGTTAACGGTAGCAAAACGATTCAGTAGGCTGCCAAAATGTTTGAAAAATTTCCTCGTTATGTATTCCGGTTCTGTATGCAAAACGACAGAGGCCCCGTCCGCTCCTGTTTCAGCTCAATGGACGGACGGATCAAAGTAGCTTTCAGCGCGCTATAGAGGATCAAAGTATCTGTGCATCACATTAGCTTGTTTCTGCAACAATCGTCTTTATCTTCGTGAAATCATTCAGCGAGTTGGTGGCAACCGTCAAGGAATGTCTTTTTCATCTTCATCGCTCGGGTTTACAATGGAGAAAGCCAGCCCACCATCCTTCTTTAGTAACAGGCTCAAGATTATTAAATTCTTGTTGTCGAAAAAATCGGGGAAGTTCCATCACTGCATACCGCTTCACACAGGATCTGCTTATTGAGGAGTTGTCACGTACCACTAAAGGTAATAAATAAATGGCAGCATCCTTCAGACAAACAGGACTCGCACGTTTGGAAAAAGTCCTCGTCTTTGAGTCCAGTTGTGAAACGAATAAATGCTACTGACGAGGTCTAACAAGAGCGAAAGTCAAATTTAATGCTTCATTTCCAAACAGACTAGCCGGAATGTTTAGTATGAATACGATGACTGCGCTCTAATGTGAATGATGTTCAGTTTGAAAAGATAAAATGTTGTGAGTGTTTCACATGATGCATCGCATAAACTAACTACCTGAATCCGTTTTAGCAGAGCAGCTCCTGAAAACTACCATTTGTGGTGAAATCATAAAAGTACACCAAGTTTGTTCATTCTGCTTTTTTCCAAAGCAAAACTGAATATCTGTGGATTTTTCTTGGACTGATGCGATTGTTTCTCAATATTTGAACCATCATGGAAATACAAAGAGGTTTTGACGTTAAAAATGATAGCATCTGGGGAGATAAAAAACTTATTAACTTTTGGTTAACACAGTGTATTCATACTATGCTAATCAAAAGAATTTCTATTAACTAAATATCGTTTGCGAGGAACTATTGATCCTATTGTGTACCTACGAAACGAACTAAATTGAAGTCACAGCTTGCAATCTGCAAGGTTTACGTATATGGCCAATAAATCTGTACATAAAATGTGCCGGCTAACCAAGAACCATGGACAGTGAACGCAACTGATCAGCCACCAGGATTATTCCGGTAGTTCATTCAGATTACAAACTCAGCCCATCATGAATATATGGAATTGTTTCGGTTGTTTAAATGTACTCGGAGAATTCATCAGAAGTTAAAACGAGGCGAACAGACTCGTTTTTCGGTGAGTCATCTTCAGGCCAAATACAACACAATAAATATGAAATTAGTTGTCTAGTCAAGATTTTGTGGAATTTAATACAGTGTGAATCTAATGTCATTTCGGGATTACGGGCATGGTTACTGTGGTGTCGTGTCAAGTGTTCCAACGACGGCAGGCCATGGTGTCTTCAGTACTTAAACAAAAGACTTCTGGGCACACAGATTAGGGTTTTGCAGCCGGATTCCGGTCGTCTTCGCAGCAGCCCTGCTATCAATACCCTAGCGCGAAACCCAGTTTGCGTGAGATGTTGACAAGAGATCATACTGAGGCTTTAAAGAACCTACAGAAGGACGACAACATCCTGATTACTAGACCTGGTAAGGGCGCGAGGATAGTGTTGTTAGATAAACAATCGTATCTAAACAGGATGAACGATATACTAAAAGAGGATGCCATATTTCGAAGAAGGGAGTCTGAGAAAGACAAGACACTTGCAACTGAGAAGCATATTTCTAAACTCCTGAGAAACACGAAGCAAAGTGGATGTATTGACGCCTCAGTAATCGAGCGGGTGCGACCGACAGTCTCAGTTATATTAAGATTCTACGGTTTACCTACAATTCATAAAGATGGCGTACCCCTACGCCCGATTTTAGACATGATATACTCACCATATCATGCACTGGCTCAATGGCTAACTGTACTTTTAGAACCACTCTGCAACAGACTAGCTCCAAATAGCCTCAATGATACTTTTCAGTTCATTGAATGTATAAAAAACCTGACTATTAAGAATAAGAGAATGTTATCATTGGACTTGTGCTCGCTATTCACGAACGTGTAACTTGGAGGGACAATTGATTTTTTTACTAATGAGTAGTTTGGCAGATTTATGATTTTAGATGAGACCCAATTGTGAAAAGTCATGGATTCGGCTGGATTCGAACCGGCGACAGAAACACCATGCCTCAACGCGGCAAGCGCTTTACCAGCTGAGCTACGAAGCCACACCAGGAGCTCGGAAATTTCACATTTGGACTCCGTTACCCACCTATGCTCAACAGTGACGTTGGTGGATTCCAGCGTGAACTGTTCGAGAAATCCTGCCTGGGCAGTCGATCCCCTGGATCATTTGGTGGATTCCATATTAGACAGTGGGACGAGTGGGTAACCGAGTCCAAATGTAAAATTTCCGAGCTCCTGGCGTGGCTTCGTAGCTCAGCTGGTAAAGCGCTTGCCGCGTTGAGGCATGGTGTTTCTGTCGCCGGTTCGAATCCAGCCGAAGCCATGACTTTTCACAATTGGGCCCCAACTAAAATGGATTTTATGCTTGATTAAATCGATTTGAATAACATGCAATTCGTAATGCCTGATGAGCAATTTGAAGACCTTTTTTGGTTCGCACGCAGGATATCCAGTTTCAATCTGATGGGAAAATCTATTGCCAGAAGAATGGGGTTGCAATGGGCTCGCCGCTAGGCCCTTTGCTGGCTGACATTTTTATGGGTATGATAGAACAAACACGGCTAGCAGGATTGATAGAGCAGTGCCTGTTGTGTAAACGTTATGTAGCTGACATTTTCTGTATCGTCGATAGCAACACCGATATTAACTGCCTGCTATCACCGACCAACTCAGCTCACAAGAAACTGAAGTGCACTATGGAAATAGGATAAGATGGAAAACTAACTTTCCTAGATGTTGCGTTATTGAAACTTCCAGATAGATCAGTTCAGCGAGGCATGCTTCCTATGCATGCATGCTATCTGGAGCTAGTCTATTGCAGAGTGGTTCTAAAAGTACAGTTAGCCATTGAGCCAGTGCATGATATGGTGAGTATATCATGTCTAAAATCGGGCGTAGGGGTAAGCCATCTTTATGAATTGTAGGTAAACCATAGAGTCTTAGTATAACTGAAACTGTCGATCGCACCCGCTCGAATACTGAGGCGTCAATACATCCACTTTGCTTCGTGTTTCTCAGGAGTTTAGAAATATGCTTCTCAGTTGCAAGTGTCTTGTCTTTTTCAGACTCCATTCGACAGCTGCGATCAATTGTGGATGGTGTTCAATCTACATTACCAATGTATTGGTATTTTCGGCATTAACACGGTTAGAACAATATAGCCATTTCGACATATACTAAACACTAATGGAAGAGACTGCTAAAAACGACCAGGTGGAAATCGTTGTTTCTGATCATGCTCCGAGTCAGCGTACTAGCCGAAATGTTGCTATAAGCATAGTATGACCACACCTAATTAACGTGAGAGTTCTAACCCGGCATCCCGTACGAGCAGCCATTCCAACGTAGAGGAACTGGAAAATAAACACGGATTAGACTATGTGTTGCGTGTGATGCTGTATACTGTGCAGTCGAACCAAAATGAACAGAGGAATCAGGGTTCACTTCGCGTCAGCTGGATAACAGACATTGTTTGCGTGGAAGACAAACGGTAAAGCACTGACAAAACCGTTTACACACTCGTCTCAAAGTATGGCGGTGATCCAGTGGTAGCCTTGGTCTTGTGTGGCCTGAAACATTTTATAATTCTGTGATCTGCCAACTATGCCAGTACGGTTGAATGTTTGAAAACACTTTCAGCGTGTGCTTATCCGCATGTCTCTTAGGTGTTCGCTGTTTAGTCCGAGACGGCTAAAGAAGATTTTTGATCTCGCGTGTATGTTGGTTCTCCAAATGATAGCTCCAAAATACAATGACAACAGGTACACATGTTTCAGTTGGCGATCGATAATCAGTATTTTCACGTTACTGAAGACATGTTGGATCAGTCAGTTCTTCGGTGAACGGTTCGGTGTACGTGTGCATGCATCACACTGTGGCTGTTACGTAGAGTGAACCGAATAGCACGAGCACTGGCAATACCGTTTTAGGGGTGACGCGATGGACCACTGTGTCACTATGTTCGGGTTATGTTAGAACATAAGGTATTCACTTCAGCTCGTTGGCTGGTGGTCGCATACAAATTGGCTTGTACATTAAACAGTATGTGGACCAGATAACGCCGCTAAATCAGCAGCCCGGTAGTTGTACAGTTAAATGAGTCAGTCTTCTGTTGGGTGACTTTTGGCATACACGTGATGGAGACTGCCTGTAAAATTAATGTGTAACATGTAAGCATGCGATCCCCTACCTACAAAAATCTTTCTAAAGGTGAAAAAAATATTGCAACGAGTAGTGTCCACTACTTGCGTAGATCTGATCGATTGCACACGTCAGCCGTTGATCGTTGTTTCAGTGTTGACCTGTGATTAGTAGAAACCAGACTCTAGAAGCGCATCCTTTGACCAGCTCAAGAATGTGACAAATCTAAGTCCGATGCACACAGTACACACAGGTGATTCAAACTTGGTTAATACCGGAAAGCCTCATCACAGACTGTTCGTTTACGTAATGGCAGCGGACTTATTTTAGCACGTGGTGTTGATAGATAAGCTTTATGCAGTTGACGATACCTATCTTCGAAGCAATATACTGCTCGAATGGATTTACAAAGAAATCGCATTGCTAACAAGTAAACGATCTTCGCCTCATTTATCCAGTCCGAAGTTTACATGACACAAAGCTCATGAAAAAAGTAGGTGTTATTGCGACAAAAACGTTAGAATTGAGATTTCTGTTCACATAATCACTCAGAAAATAACTTGTTCTTATTGCTGGATACGACGAAGCATCTTTGTACAAGTCCCGTAGTAGGTAAAAGTACTTGGTTTGGTATAGATTCAATAAGACGTAACAGTACAGTACTAGGCATTGGGCATATGAGACTACCTAAGTGAGACTCTCTGGCGTTGACGAATCGGTCGTAATGAATTTCTAATTGTCGATTCACTGAATTATTCCTCTTGGACTATATCAAACGTAGGACCTGAATAGAACGTCCACAAGTGGTGGAAGGGCTAAGGATGGCCAACCTCCTAATGTAACTTGCAGTTTATGAAAATTTCATAAAACATGTGTTGCTATCATGCCTAATAGGATAGTTTTGTAAAAACTAAGCTGTGTATGCCATTTCGAGCGTTTGTAATGAACAACCGTCATTGATAAGTAGTAGAGAATTTTTCTTGAGATCAGCTGGATCTCACTCATAAATGACCGCAGATTTCGTAGTCCTAGAGACTTTCTGAGTTTTGTTAGCACAAAGCTCAAGCATCCTGCGCACTATTCACGAGAAACTGTGATTGGGCATTTGCGCGTAATAAGTCTGTCGTGCCGTGGCATAGGGTTCAACACGGTTACCTCATGCACAAGGGGCCGAGTTAAAAATTCGGCCAGTGCAATGCTGGCGAACTCGATCAGGAGTGAAACATGTGTATAGATTTACTTTTTGAAAGGGACTAGGTAATACATCTAAGAGAATGCAAAAGTTGCGAATGATTACGACTGTTGCTCAATTTATGATCAATGTTATAAATACTGGTTGTCTCATTCGAATTTCAGTTTGGATGACAGGGATGCTGGTTTACTGGTACAACGGTAAAGCACTAACGGTTAATAATGACTTGGTCCAGTTCTTAGGTTACGAAAGCCTTGATATAAACATGGGATATGAGCAGTTGCACCATCACGTGCTAGCCTACAAAATAATCTTTTATTTCGTTTGTATTGATGGCAAGAACCAAATAGCCGACTAACTACGCGTTGTTATAAGACGATCCCCAAGTTCAAAACACGACTTGATTGGGAATACTACGGTACTTCTCAGTGATCTGTAAGAAGTATAAGTCAACAGATACATACCTCAACCATGGTTACCGGTATTAATAGTGAAATATTCCATAGGTATATGAATCACATGTTTAAAAGTAAATGAGTAGTATGATAAGCAAACCAAAATACTCCTCCACAACTCTCTTGGAAGTCAACTTGAACAGTAACCGTAATTTTGAGCAACACACTCAAAGAAATAGATAAGCTATGAAACGCCTAAGTGTCTGTCGCGACACTATGTGCAACTGGGTATTTTTGGGTGAATCTAAAACTCAGGAGAGTATTACATATAAAGGAGTCAGAAGTGATAAATGAATCATCACAAATCTTTGAGAAGAGTTTTCAAACATACTTCACATCTCAGTTAGTAAGTGGAAGCCCCAATAATCTGTTTCCTTCAGGCCACTCAAAAGGGATATACTCTACAAAGAACCCTGAACCACGTTTAAAATTGTTCGCTAACGAATTTCAATGATGTCTGCGTAATCAGTATGGTTGACACCTGAAGTGCAAAAAATCCTTTGTTGCTGGTTGTCTCTCGGGGAGTAACATTGAATTCGGCACCTCTAGTTAAAGGCCCGTTACAGGATTTTTCAAAGAGTTCTCCAGAATTAAGTTATAGTCCATCTACACTTTACCAAAACAGGAAACCCGAGAAAATGCTATTAACGTTCGCAGTCAGGGCTATCAGATCGGTACATCAGATGCAAACAGAGTGTGTTGTGACAATCAAAACCGAGTTGCTTGTCAAGAGTTCGAATCGTCCGTATAATTTTATTCATGTTGGTTTCCTCCAGGCGTATATACGCCATCCAAAATGGTCGACCCTATCTTAGAATGAACTTCAACTCAAGTGGCAGCACACTGATAACCAATGCGGTTGATTCCAATTAAACAGAGGATAGTGACTCAAAACCGAACGACACCATTGTACACCCAACCGACCCAATCGAGACATGTAATTAACGACTAAGAATTTCTCTGAGACAGCCTTGTAACCCTCGAAGCAAATTTAAGCTTTAATCCCAAGATTGTGCCGTTTCACAACACAGCACACAAACGATTCGTAAAGCCTTGGAAACGGCACGACACTGCTTAGTTGTTAATAAAATGCCTGTAGATTCCAATCAGTTTTTCAACTGGGTTGATGGATTTGATCACTATTGCTGCTTCCGTGGTGGAGGTAATCGTTTAGACAGATAAGTCTGGAAGTACCCTGAAATGAACAACACATTACGTTAGCCTTCCACACTTTAAAGACCGGCACACGCAGGCTATGGAGGGATGACAAACGAACGGATCGTGACCACCACGAAAAATCGTATTTTTCTATCTACGTGTCAAAAATCGCCAGGTGTACATGGATACTTAGGAAAAGTAAGAACTCGGGAAAACGATACACTACTTTTTATTATCCACCAACCGGTAGACAACTGATCCAGATAGCACACTGTTAAGAACGTTTCCCGTCGTTTGTTTCTTCTGTCTGGATTCGAGTTTGTGTGCTGATTGCCAACTACGCACTGCCCATCGGGGCACTGAGGTGTTTCTTAACGGCTGACTTCTACTGTTTATGATCCCCACCCCTGGGGGATCTTCTTGGTTTCACCCTTTGTTAACTGGGCTATGAATCTTGAAAAACCTGTAGCTAGTGGAACTACTTGCGTGGAGGATCTGACGGATCAACAGAGTTCCTGCTCTAAGGGTTCGGGTTAACACAGATAAAATATGGACAGGAAGGAAATTATGACGCATGTTGAAGGCTTATCGCAGTGTACAACACTTAACTGAAAACAGTCTCCGCATTTCTTATCTACTTTGCAGTCTCAGTTTCTTAAGCCGAAGCCAGTGGGGTCTTCAACGTAGAACAAGGTTGCTTAACTATGAATACTCAAATTGTGCGCAGAAACGGTGTTGCGTGAACTGTCTACTCAGAAACTGATACCATACATAAGTAAGTGTAGATAGAACGAACAAAACCGAAATGTAGTTTGGGTTATTATATTCACTGTTAGCGTCTTTTGATCGCAATTATTCTGATTTTGAAGCAGTTGGCTATTTGGCCTGTAAATTATTTGCATATTTCGTAAATTATTAACGCTCATCTACTGGTCGTTTTGTGTCATCAGCTTATTTGATAACTAGATTACCACTTTGCCTTTTACTCAGTGAGGTGAGTTGTTCATTCACTGTCATCGAAAAGGGAAGAGTGTACGTGCTCTGGTTGGACGTAAACCCCTTACTCATATCGTTCATTGATGGACACAGATCTGTTTGACTTGGTTAGTTTTCCCAAAAGATCAAAATCACTGTTACTTATTTGGCATTGGCAGATGGTTTCCTAGATTGTACATGTAGTACGGTTCTTACTGCAGAGAAAGTCCTATAAATAGTCTCGATCGTGTATACTGTAGCATTCAAGCCGGCTGTTTCTTCTCCGATTGTCCGTTACACTAACGGACCAACTTTGGGGCAATATGAGGACACCAGGGTACAGCGTTCTTCCGAAGTAGGGGTTCCAACAAGTCCTGTTAAAGGAAACAACAAGGAACAAACATGAGCCAAAGGCCCAGTATGCCATGCACACGACTTACACAAACGATAACTAAAAGGGCGCCGACAACACAGCAGCACGCTCCGTCACCAATTCAAATTCAACTAGTGCGCGCCTGCTGGTTTCGGTCGCAAATTACATATACAACGATCATTCTGATAGGGATATCCTGTCCTACCAAGAACAGCTGAAGATAACTTGTCTATGTAAAATTCACTGTAACTGGGTATCTAGATTAACCGATTAACGGTTTTGGAGAGTCCAAGAGAAAACAAATCATTTGGACAGCTACTTTACTTGGAGAATGATTACAGCTGTTATCACATCAGTTAGTATGTCGCTTTTACCCAAAACCACGGTTTACCAACTATAACGGTGAATTTGATGTGTAGGTTGATGTGGTCATAGTCACTCTATCTTCGGATGGTGCTTGCGGTTACCATGTCCATGTGGTAAGCCAAGTGATTCCACTTATGAAATCACACTCAATACGTATTACTCAGAAGAACCTCTAAACACACTTGACAACTTAAACTAGTTTTGTACTATCCTGTCTATCCACACAACTTCTCTGACCAAGATGCTTTATCTTACAAAGGTGCATCTTTCTTCGTGTAACGCATAGTGTTAGCTGAATGCCATCTAAATCTAATAACCCTTTGGAAAGCGGAGAAATAGCTTACCGCTTGAGATATGTCTGGTGATCAAAATTAATCACGGTCAGTCATAACTGCAACGCGAGTTGTTGGCATAAGTCATCTGAACGTAAAGACAAAGAAAGTCCTAAACTAGATTTGAGTAAGCAGTAGGATAAACTGGCGTTAATGATAACTACGTTAAGACCGTTTTATTGATTTCCAGTAAAGAAGTTAGATAGGGAGCATCTTTTTAGGAGAAGCAAATAAAATGTGAAACGATACTGTTTGTTGGCAAAGCTTGGTGCGGCCTTAGATTTAAAGGCGGCTACAGAAACCTACTTGATTGTCCTACGTTTAGGCTGGAGCTTACATTTGACATCCGTGGTTGTCCTAAAAGAATCACCTCTCGCCAGCTTAAAGATTTTTCTTGAGGGAAAGTACTGTATTGCCGACGTAATTCTACCGTCCTTTTTAAAAATCCAATATTTTGATGGACTAGTGCAAAACTGTTTGAAATTAATCACTGGATGTTCTTTAAGCAGGTCGAATTGCCGATCACATGATGGGATTCAGAAATTTACTGGCACGGACCTTCAGGCAACTGCCATGCGAATAGGTTCGAAACTAGACAAACCCTGGTCGAACAGAAAGGTGAAAATCGTTACATTCCTCATCTTAACACTTTGACGCGCACGGGTCAGGAGGTTTCCAGACTGGATTACGCTGGTTTGTATTAGGGTCGTACACCTGTTGAGTTAACTAACCCTCATTGTAGACCTACATGTTTGGTCGTGTTGATGCGTCCGTGCGTCCAACCACGCGCCCTTAATCACATTTTTACCGTGCGTCTGTGCGAAGCTGGGACAATCGCAGGAGTGTGCACCACTTGTCTCGGAGTATCTATTTACACCACCCAGCTAATTTTTGACAGAGCAGACTAAGTGCGTCTGGGCGCACCGGTTTTTATCGCGTGCCACATTCAATACAACACAATCGTGTACATGTGCTTACGTGTGAGAGAGCTTTTAAAGTGGCTCATGAAAACGCCTTGGATGAGGTCGGTTCGATTCACTTTTCATGGTCGCACCGCAATGAAACAATAAATGCCCACACGTGGATGTTCCTACCGACGTGGGAGAAAAGTACTGTCATTCACAACTCGTTATTTTCATCTAATAGACGCAACCACGATGGTTTCCCATAGTGCACTTGAAACAAGCTAGCTTGGAATCATGAAGTGCTAGCGTACTTCTTATCCGAAATCAAGTTTTCGGTTACCTAAAAAAGGGAGGGAACCGTATACTGACAGAGTACATAAAATTTAATCAGAATTTTATCAAATAAATGAACTTGTTTAGAAAATGATAACTTATTGGCGATTTATTTTAACTGTTTACCTGGCACGGTAGGGTCAAGTGTCAGGACGCGTAGTCATTGCTTATTGGGCACACATAATCGCTAACGGTGATGGTCATGCAGCCAATCGCGTAATTCTGGCTACTTTGTAATAGTTCACGCAAAACGCACTGGTTTGCATGTTATCTGTATTTACTGCATTTTTTGGTCTGTGTTAAAATCTCGTATCTTTGGTAATTTGATCAGACACTCAAGACGTCGTTATTGTACAAAACACAGATAGCGATGAGCAAGAAGATGGATTTGTGCCCGAAGATTGAATGACATCATTCGTCCGTGTCCAGGTGGAACACGACGACAAGTGCACACTAGAGAGCGGTTCCGAAATTAACCATGTTAGGCATTGTTTGTTACTTCAAATATATTGACTGAATTTGCTCGTAGTAAGTCATCTAACTAGTTTGTGGTGATCACCCAACTGCTCTAAGGCCTTCCTCCTTTAAGTTCCACCGTACCAACGAGGAGGTGGATACACTTACAAGTTGCCGAATGGCCAAAAAATTTCTTAATTTTACTTCCAGAGATGAAGTCCTTAATGAAAGTTGATTAGCCCTGTCGACGGAGGCAATAGTGCGTGATACTCAAAGTAACCGTGAAAAGCTATAACGGTTGACTTTGATTAACACATCATCCTATTTGGGGGTCATTCTTGGCGCGTTTTTCAAACTCACTAGAGTACTCGATTGTGACTGTTTCACACACTACCTTTCTGACTGTGATGTTGACTCCTCTTCACTGCTGATGTTAACTTCACTCATGTACTTGTCACATTGATTTGAATTCATTTTGCCTACCCAGAGGAAACGAAGGTGGGACAAAAATTCCGCGAACAGAAGACACCCCAACGACTTGTTCGCTAATCTTTCGATTCTTATTTGATACTTCTTGCAACTCTTGACCAGGCATTCTGTCCAGTCCAGTGAGTTCTCATTCTTCAAGGTGTCAAATCTTTCATCCTGAATTTGTAAGCATTTGCTGTTCAAGTAAAACTGCGCTACGGGAAAAATGTGTGTATTAACAATAAAATCTAATCAGACGGTTCAGAGCTGACATAAACAATGCACAGCTCTCCATCTGTGCTTACTACAGTTCTACTTAAGTGCATTTACCTCTCGATGTTCGTGGACAATTGTTGACATGCCGGGCTTCATGTTGAATTTGTGAATGTTGTAAACATTATCGGGGGATTTAGGAAATTATAGTTAGTCAACAAGCATGCTGAGTAGTAGTTACTAAGGCATCAGTGCGAGACTAATTTGGTTTATTCACTCTGCGTGTGTGGATAAATGCAAACTAAACGTATCGACAGCATTACAATTTACGTGGAATTCATGTAACATAAGGGGGAGTAAGAGCAGTTTTGTCTTTGGACGTGTTGTTTTTGAGGGGTTTTCCAGAGCAAGAAGTAACAAAGTGAGTCAATTAACAAACGTGCTTCATGGATGGAAAGAACCTGTCGAAACTGACGTCTGTTTGCTTTAGTCTTGCTCTTTTCAGTCTGACTTTGTAGGGCATAGAACCACAAATCATATATGCGGCTTGCTACCTACGAAAGCATTAGATGAATCGATGACGGTCTCGTTTAGTGTGGCCCTGAAAACAAAGCAAACTTTCTGTTGAATCTCTCATTCGTTCTTATTTCCTGGTTCATAAATAACATATTTTTAAAAGTAACAACGGAAAGCTGTGCCTAACATTTGAATCGTAGACAGTAACAAGATAACCAAACGAGTTTGATGTTGAACAAATGATCATCATATTTCAGTGAAGTAAAACAAAATATTGCATGATTGTCAAATATTGAAATTTAAGAGCGTTCATGTTGACTGACTGTGCTTCGATGAGGAACTTCATTGTCACCCGAATAATTGTGGTAACCCTGACAACTTAAGTGCTGACGCCGACGAGATATATGGTCTAATTAGTAGAGTCGTTTCAGTTCAAAGTATTTCAGTTACTGATATGAATAAAGTCAATCCCAGCTGAATTTTTGCTGATCCAATACATCAAAAGCGGTTTTGTTAAAACCATCATGTGAATGTTTAAATTGAGCCAATAACTATGATTGCAAACATTGGTCCTAATTTACTATTCGTCGGGACGAGAAATACGGAGATATCTGTGAGAAAACTTGCTGGAAGATTGTGAAAATCCGACCAAATCAACAAATACGAGACGGGAATAGAGGATAAATGATACTGTATTTTGGAAGTATAGTTGCTTCAATGCTCTCAAACGGACTATCGTTAGCTATTGATGACACGCATAGAAAGGTTCATGCTCGGATATATCATCTAGTTGTGTTCTTTTCCTCTTAAGGTGTAGTGATGGAAATAGCATACGGAAATGCTTGATAACCGTCAGTTTCGACGGAAACATAAACAAGGACACTATCTCTTTCTTCAACCTTTCTTTGACCAAGCGATTAAATAATTCTTCATATTGCATTCTGACAACACGTCAAACTATTTTGTCTCATGCGTTCTATATTGTTCAGATATGCACATAAATCTGTTCCATGAATGTGAACGGTTGCAAATCATGATCACTTGAAACGATGCAGTTACCTCTGCTTTGTGTTTCCTCAAGGCTAGGCTTCTAGGAATGAGTAAAACTGAGCTTCGGTTGACTGGTGCACGGCTGTTGGATGGTAGACTTGTTGAGTGGCGCAACCCAGTTAGCAGATTTTACCCGGCTGCTTTACCCATCCATCTATCTGTCCTACCAGTGTACTTCTCACCACAGCTGCAGATAAGTGGAAATATACCATTTAAATTGAGAATCACTCACAGTTGTTCGCAGCTGTCGCACTTCTTAGGTGTTTCAACTAGCCGGTATCAAAAAGAATCACCGTACTCGAGTTTCGCTTCTGTTAGAGCATGTTTGAGCATTTGACTATGGTAATTTAGTCGTGTCACTGTAAGGTCACTGTTGGAGTGATGAAAACAACTGCTTCATAGAAGCGTGATCGGAGTTCCAGTCCCTCCGTAGAGAAGATTTGCGCTACCAAAGAGTTTCAACAATGGCACAATTCCGATATGGTGATTCTCTTCAATTGAAACCGACTGAAATGTCTATCTAAATGCGAAAGCTACGATCACTTGTGAGTGATGCGCGGTTTACATAGTCTAACATTCTTTACTACACACTAGTATTCTAACTAGATATGACGGTTGGTCGAAATAGCAGATATATTTTCGTTTGGTCACAAGTGTGTGCTTCAGTTGTGCCCATTGAGAAAATGTTGGGCGGCATTATAGGTAACACATAGTCACAATTCGATACTGAGCATGAGGTCACCACACTTGCATGACAATCCAGTGGACATTGTCTCTTTCCGGAGGTGCTGCTGGCCTTGATATTTCACGAACGTGTCAAGATAGTTGTTAGAACGCAGTACGTTCTGCTGTAATTCCAGCTCTTCTCACAAGGTTCCCGATTTACAAATTTTATTGATTGTGCAGCACAGTATCCGAATGAGAGATCGGTTGTGTCACATTAATAAGGAGTTGAGGACGTTGAGCCACTGTTTCGTCCACGTTCGTTTCCTGTACACCGCACGCCTCATTTTCCAATCCGCCTTTCGTCTCATCGGTACGTTGATGAATGCCAACCAGCTGTCTTTTTCCCGCTCACACATGAAAAGCACTTTATGATGGAACGAGTTAATCCTACTTAACAGACTCTAAAGTCTGTCGTTTTCTTTCATGACTGTCAGAATATCATCCATATATCTCCCATGTAAAACGACTCGACTGGTTATTTCTGCCACTTGCTGTTTCTATTCTATCATTGAATTACAGCTGACAATGGACCCAACGGACTCCCCATGTTGATTCCATCACCCTGCTTAAAATTATGACAACTGAGACAAAACCTAACATTATGTGTACAAAATAGTATAAGATCTTTCAAGATCGAGCATTTTGTACATGCGAAAGATGAATGGGCCAAAATAACCACACAAAGCCGACTGTTCAATCAGAGAAGCATTGGTGAACAATGGTCGAAAATCAAATGAACATATTTTTACGTGGAACCTTTCGGCCGCTTCAAGACATACAGCTGTTCTTGAATTTCCTGTAGACTATGCTTTGCCAAGTTATTTCTTGTAGGTTTTACGGTGTCTGCCATCCATCTGACAGACTGATGATATGGGGATATATGTCTTTGGAAGGCCATACATTTGACAGGTTTTTGGAACAACCGGTCTTAGTGTACGATATTGACCTTGCGAGGTAAGACCATACAATAACAAGGTTTGCAACTCAATTGCTGTTTGCTTGTCCACCATCGACACATAATTCGGCTGGGTGTTGATTCTGAAGTAGGTGATGTCCGAAAACTCTGTTTATTCTAGCTACATAGACAATACAGTTGTGAACTACCACACTGGATCCATTGTCATATTTCAGTGTAGCCGTCTTTTTGTTGTTTTCCAATTCCATGACAGCCATTATTAGTTGTTCGGTGTGAGTGCACCTTTATTGGTCGGTGAAACAGAATCCTTTAACCCAACCAGCTTACTTCACCTTGAACTAACTTGTGTATTCAGCGGAGGAAGACAAGGTGATCGAACAAGTTTTCCAATTCGGCTGCGATATACGTTCACCGGAAATTGCGGAGTTTCTCATTGAAAGTAAGCCAGAGTGAAATTGTCTCCATTTCTACTTCCGTTAAAGTTGAATTCGATAAGTTCATTTCATGTTTGTAACTGTCTGGTAGAAAGAATAATACATCCTCACTATTTCTGACAGAATTAAACGGCGTGTCATCCTAGAGGCTCTTCGTTCGCTGAACATTATCATTGGAGTCGTTAATGAACAATATATCTTGCTCAAGATGACGGACGAAATTTTGTATCTCTATACTGGGCCATTTTAAGTCTCGAGAGATCAGCGAGAGCCAAATACAAGCTCTACGGATTTTCGGTAGTATTCTTCAAACAGCTCATGCGGATAGGATTGGAAAAAGTTTTCGGATATTTATGATTCAACATAGTCTTCTAGAAAATTGCCCCTCATTCGTTTGACAAACAGTTTACAATGAACTCAAGCAAAATGTTTTGGGAAGAGTATCACATCTCCAAGAAGTCTTTCGTTTATTCCTCCATGTGGCTTTGAATAACGCATACGAATATAGTACACGAAGTTCATGAGATGAATCCAGTTCATGCACTCTTCTCATTCACACTTGGGTAAAACTTTTAAATTCATCGAACTCTCTTCATTATGGCCAGGAAAACTATGGCAAGGCGTTCACTCTTCTTAGGTGCATTGCGCCCGGTTTGGATATTGCAGTTACGATGGCCAGTGAGATGAATTTCGAACTTAACTGTCATGTGTGACGGTGCTCATATGAAGCGACCTGGTATCCACGCTCCGCAGAAGCTAGTGACTGGTTCAGCTCGCACAAGATGGGAAATGGGATAGCCCGACAGTATACCAACCTCAAAGTTACCACTTTTTGAGAACGTGCAAAAATTACGTTATGCTAGTGTGTTCAAAATGAAGAAAGATGTTGGGCGCGTAATTCCACAATAAAACTCACTACTTCTTCGTTTTCAGTAGCCCAAGTATTTGCACGACATGACAAGATAGTTAAGTCGTTTCGTGTCTGACAGTGCGGTCAGAAAATGTTAAGATGTACCATACAAGCTGAAAGGCGAGACTGGTCAAAGGCCCAAAAATACCGGCAAAAACAACCGCAGTAAAGTAACACATACCCTAGGGAATTTTTTTCTCCTGCAAAGGCAGGACATACTGCTGTATTTATACAAACACTGGACAACTCATCGGTAGTGGTTTCCCATCTGACTTGGATCAAGACTACAGGTTGGCCACTCGAACACGCGCAATTATCAAGGCAGAATCCACGATGTTTTCAACAGTGGACACATGTACACAAACAACGTCTCAATGATGTATGAGCCATGTTGATAGGTGTGAACTATCAGGTATCAATGAAACCTCTTCAACAGTCTTGCGTCGGAACTGTTTAATGGCTAATTTTGTCTGTTTCGTCACACCCGGGAGTTGTAAATGCACCTCAAAACTATCACAGTTTGTTCGTCCGGTTATGTAGACAAGACTATTACTCATTTTCGAAGATCATGTCAAGAGTTCTGTCACACTTCAGGTCATCCAGAATGGCTTTTTTTCTTTACACACGTTGACAACCAAGAGAGCTGAACCGTCATTGACTTAAAGATCGCTACGTTTGTTTCTAAATGAAGGGAAAGGACATTTTCATCGTTCGATGGTTCAGCTACGGACAAGATTGCATTGTTTATTGGACGGCGGTAAGTAAGATTTTTCATTTTCACTTTGGGAAAAGATTACTAGTCATACTAGATTACGGTTATTCGTCAAATTAACTGACCTCTTAAGGATCTGTTGACAGCACGTATTGATATTCGAAATCCTTTTTGCAAACGAATTATGTGTTGTCCTTCTTTTTCATGAGAGAGGTAAGAGTAGTCGGATTTATATGAAATGGTCTGTTCAAAAATATGATGTCAACTACCCTATATTATCAAGTTATTAGGGCACACCCAACAAGATGTCTCATGTTCCTTCAAGATGTTAAGGGTTGGCCGCATGTGATTGTCTTTACAATTAAAGACACCTAACTCGGACTCCACGTGTACAGGGCTAAATGAATCTCCAGTTTACGGGCGGCTGATTCACCGATTTGCAGCAGTAAATTTCAGAACAAAACGCTATCCAGTTACACATTTGGCAACATTGTTTTAATTTAGTGATATCGCCTAGCAGGATTGATGAGATTGTAGTGACCGGCGATCGTGTAGCTTCTCTAAGGATCCCGGCTGCAACCGTGTTTTCCTGCTTGTTTGTTCTGTACGCATGACTCTTTGTATGTCTGCAATAGGAGTCCTGATATGAACTCAGTGCCACTTTCTTCAGTCGTGCAGCTAATTGCACGCAGCGAATGCTTGCTCTTTTACTAACGACTCATCTATTATTCTATTCTTCAAGGTCGTTTAACTGAACCCTTTTCGAGCGTTGTTTAACGCACTCGAAGGTTCCACGCACTTTTCGCCTGGCGCGCTTTTGAGCGCCGCCGAGTGGGCTGTGGCCCATCTCGCGCTCCTCTTCCATTCCCTCTTGGTTGTTGCCGTTGGTCCCAGACTAGGCTAGAATTAACTACTTATCATATTTCCAAATATTGCTGGAAATATACGGTTTGTTTCTAAACCCTGCTGTCTTCTTTAGCTCGATGCCTGCTGGGACTACGTTTCGATTGCTCTTCAGGAAAGGCGTTTTAATTTGTTAGTGGACGAGGGTTTAGCGCGTACCCACTTGTCCACTACAAGATCGGAGATTTCGACCTGTCAAGGAAATCCTAATCGTGGGGTTATCGATTAGAGTTAACAAACAGTAACTGTGTCTCCTATCGAGATGATAGAGCTAGCTAATCGTTACTTACAAGCAAAAGTGGTTGAGCGTTCACATATGATAATTTGGTCGTGCCTAACGTGAGGTCAATGGCACAGTGGTAAACACGAGTGCCTCATGAACAGTGGCAAAGAGATGGACTACTGACGAACTCTAATGAGAGCAAAGCTCGAGTCTACTGCATCCTCTGTTTGAAACGGGTTGACTGGAAGGTCTATGGGAATGCGACAGCTACGATCAATTGTAGGTGATGTTCAACTTGAAATCAACCAAATTTCTGGCTACTACCCAACAATCTTAATTGTTCAACTCGGTGGTTGCCATGCGACGTGCACGCTCACGTTTATGAATCGTGATGTTGGTCCACACCAACCTCAGTTTCCACTCACACGTCGTGTGCACTTCTGTGCGGTTTGTGTATCTGGCCCCTGCTTTCTGTCAGGGGGTCTTCCGCCTGCCATTCCTCGTCCGTTGGTCCGATCTCGTTGAGCGATGGCTCATGCAGTCGCCCACGCTGTCCCCCATCCGCCTGCTGTGATCTTTTAAGCGTGCCTCCCGCTCCTTGAGGTATTCCGAGTGTTGGAATACTCGCGCCTCCGCTTCGATAATCTACTATATTACCACAGGCAAGTCATTAATCATAAAGTTCTAGCATCGTTAGCTTTACGTACACTGCTTTCGGTCTCTTGGGTACACCGAGCTTCGGGAACGGTCACTTCTCAGTCTCTCCTGTGTGTGAATTGCATAGGTGTATAACTCTCAAACTTATAACCAGAAGGAACAAGGAAAATAAGTCCCAGTCTTACGCTTCAGCAACGGAAGAGTTAACTTGAATACATTCGATTTTCAAATAATTATGAAAACGTTTCTCATTAAAGTTCTGGTATCATTCTTTGACATTTTTTCGGTCTAATGAGTATATAGAGCTATCAAACTTTGATGAGAATCAATTAGACAACCTCGGCGTAAAACTTCAGCTTTCATCAGATATTGTCAGCTCCGCATTTCCGTCTCAAAATTCAATGAAACACTTGAAAACTGCAAGACTCTTGATGTATATATCGAAGGATACAACATGTACAATGAAAAATACTTCGTTGATCACTGTTGCATTACAAAATAATACCTATCTAATAAAAACGATATAAACTTCATTCATTTTGCCGAATAACTGCACCGTTAAGACGAATTTACCATTTTGCCGAAACGGGGTAAGTGAACCGTGCATGTTATTCCACTATTCCACTATTCCGACCTTGTCAGTCGACAACATGAGTTTGACATGTTTAGTACGTCCAGACTAAACGACTGCTAACTATGTAATCACCAGCAAACTGGTCATAATGTTCCTTCCACGTCTCGCTTTGATTCGCCTGAACGAAACATTTTGACTCTCTCAAAAATCTCATAAAATCATCTCCAGGTACTCGGAGTCTTCAGCAATTCCCCCCATAATTAGATGAATTAGTTAGAAAGTTGGGGTCTGCATTCTTTCTTTTAATAGCAGTCGTTCTTCCGTTGTAAAAATGATCCCGCTGATTGTTTGGTAGAGTGGATATTGGTGAAGGCTGGGTGGAGCGCACAGTTCTGTGTGGGACTTGTCTAGTGCAAAACAAATGGTTTTTGTGGACTTCTATTAAATAAGTATAACCATGTCACATATTCATGAACAAAGTATTTTTAATTATGCATGCCACGGAACCCGGGAATAAATGTAAGAGTACTACAACAATAGTTGTTTTCAACTCTTTAGGTGATTTACTTATTTCTGCAGTTCTGTTGTTAACCTCAGGTGGGACATCACTCACTGTTGATCACAGCCTTTGCATCCAGTCACTCTCAGTAGAAAGCTCGAGACTCAAGCTTTGCTCTTATCGTAGCTCGTTAGTAACGTATATCGTTGCAGAGGCCGGGATTAGAATTCTGGACACGTTTTCGAAGAGCAACCGTGTTGACCACCGCGCTACAGTAAACATGACCGAATTGTCATATCCGAGAATTGGGGATGTGGAGAATTGAATACGGAGTTCTGCTGTAGCATAGGTCCTGTTAATCGTCTGGTTGAGCCTGTTTGTCAGCCATTCGGCGGCATTTTCCCCTTTAAAGGGTACTCGAATAAACACCGGCTTCTTTCCTACGTCATGCACTTCCGGTTTAGGTGATATTCTAATCATATTTCTGACGATAAATCGTTCCGGATAACCGTTATCATGAAGTACGTTCTTTATGACTTCGAGCTCACCTTCTAACGTATCCGCTGAACAAATTTTATATGCTCTATCAGTCAGGCAGCGCACTAGATTTCTCTTCTGTTTCAGGGGTACAAAACTGTGAAAGTTCGTGTACTGACCTGTCCACGTGTTCTTGCGGTAGATTCTGCGTTGAATAGTACCGTCTATTCGTCGATGTAAACGAACATCTAGGAAAGATATCTCGTTTCCAGACTCCTCCTCAAGTGTAAACCTAACTGACTGGTGGGCGCGATTGAATATATCGAGTACTGTGTGCATATTAGTATCCGAACTGGCTACGATAAATATATCGTCTACGTATCGGTGGTACTGACTGAACTGGCTGATGGTGGATTGAAGCGTAGTGCGTTCAAGCTTACCCATGAATATATCGGCCAAGAGAGGTCCGAGCGGGGATCCCATTGCTACGCCATCTGTCTGCCGATACAGCACACCGTTGAACAGCAGTTGCACATCGAATGTGCAGCGGAGCAGAAGCTCTTTCAATTTCATTGGTGGTAAACCAATATCGATTTCGGTCTCAGACACGTAATCACAGATAAAATTGACGGTTTCAAGCAGCGGTACGTTTGTGAACAAAGACACTACGTCTAATTAGCATGATTTCTGTGAATTCATGTTAACGTTCTGTATGTATTCGACAAATTCAAACGTATCACGTAGACTGAGCGGGGCAATCGCCTTTCGGACAGGTTCAAGCAGTTTCACTAGCCACTTCGCCGTTGCGTGGTAAGGCGAATTCATCATATCAAGTATTGGACGAACCGGTACGCCAGGTGTGTGGACTTTTGGTAGTCCATAGAGACGGGGTATAGTAGAACCCTGTGGTCTTAATTGTTCGTAAGTCGCGGGAGTTATCAGCTTTTCGTCTTTCAATGACTTGAGACACATAGTGATCTGTTGTTCGGCATACTCAGTTTTGTCCCTTTCATTGACAACTCTACGAAACTTGGTCTGGTCTGCAAGAATACCATTCAATTTCTCGATGTAATCGCTTCTATTCAGGATGACAATTCCAGCTCCCTTGTCTGGTCTGCTGAGGAGGATATCTGGATTCTGTTGAAGCAGCTTCAATGAATCCACGTGCTCCTTAGTTAAAGGCCCTCTCTGTCTCGATGTACGCTTACAGTATAGCTGGCAGCAATTAACAAGTGTAGTTTTAAATAATTCAAGGTCATCTGGCGAACGCGGGGTTAAATCTTTCGTCTGACCGAGAAGATTCTCAAATTGCACCTCAAGTTCTAGACGTTCTTTCTTACGTTGTGGGCAGCAAAACTTAGAACCGAGTGAGAGCGCTTCGGTTGTGATACGATCAAGATGTAAACTGGAAAAGTTGTGTACGTACCTTTCTGGTTGGCTTGGTAATTCTGTTTGAGGCCTGGAAGAGCAGAGGCTGCGCGATAGTGAAGCTCGTTTCTTATGAGTCCGTCTGACAACCACTTGTTTCACGAAAGCAGTGAACAATTCCCGTTCCTGATCTGTGAGATTTTCCACTGTTGATTCTCGCAGCGCTATATTTCGCTCAAATTCGACAAATCCTCCGCGATGAGTATCAAGTTGATTTAGACTGTAGCGTTTCAGTGCTATGCTTCTTATTTCGACACGGTTCCTGCGTAGAGCCTTTATGCCTATATGTCTTTATTCTCACTATCATAATGGGCATATTTGAAGCGATAGCTATAACAGTTGAACAAACCAACCACATAGTTCTGACCTTTCACGTTCTAATAGTCCGATCAATTCCACGGGAAGGAGATTGATTGCGTCAGCGCCTTCTGCTCACAAAAAACTGGCCGATGTTGTTTGATGAGCATTGCCTCGCTAATCGCTAACAGTTTCGGGTTGCGATTATGTAACAATATCTTGAACGATTTAACAGGGTCAACTAGGTGACCGGATGCTAAAATGTGTTTGGTGATCGATGAAGCTGGGGCCTTCGAGCTTGTTACCGTCAATAGGTCGTTTTTTTGAGATTGCCGTCGATAACCACTTAGGAATGTGCTCAGCCATACGTTGATGCAATACGCAGTTTGTATAAAAATTGCTAGCTTTACGTTGGCGACTGATGAGAGTAAATCGAAATGTTATTGAACATCAACTGAACACTGAGGGTGCACTGCACAGGTAGTTCTTGTGCGTCTGATTTCTGAACCCTGTATGTTCTTTCTGGTCATTTTATCTGTTCACACAAAAAGTTAGTTGACCGTAGCAACGGAATGTTTGGGAACCCATGTGTCAGTAGTTAACATCAATATATCTCACGAACTTCACAAGTCCAAAAATGTGAGAAATGCTACGCGAGATAATTTTCACCGTACGGACCCCAGTATTTCCGTTAACCACTTAGTCAATGTGTGGGATGACGAATTGCAACCACCAAGCACTGGTCACAATGGACAGTCGTTTTTATGCATCTTGGGCAAACCTTAAAAGCGTGGGATGATGGATCTAGTTGGTTTTATCTGATCAATCTGAGTTTATGTTAAGGCCCTCCTCAATTAGCCGTTCTGGGGAGTTGGTAATTCAATTTCCAGTTAGATCCGTTTTGGTTTTCCCTTTCCATGTCTTCGTAAATTTTCTAGAGTCCGGAAGTATCAATAATATCATGTCGATATAATCACCTTTGTCAGGCATCATATTCCCGAAACCTTGGCCTAGTCGAACGATTAAAAAGTCATCACATGTACATCATATTCTCTGAGTACACGGATGCTTACGAGCTACTGGAAACTTATGAGATACAACTGTTTGGCGATATGTGTATCAGCTTTTTACCGATGCATATTGAACTTGCTCAAGACTAGCACCAGATGGGGGTACTCGGGTGTATCGTCTGGTTATAAAGATTCGCGAATAAAACTTCAATCTTAAACTATAACTTGCATAAATGTGATGAACGCAAGTTATAGTTCAATTACGTACAAATGTGTGCGTCATAAGCGATACTCATAGAAATGATGACCATACTGATAAGAGATTTGGCTCGTAACGCAAATGTTGTTGGTTCGATCTCTTTTTCTGACCACCTCTATTTGATGTATGGAAACAAGGACGAAATCCGTAGTGGAGTGTTGGTTTGAACATAAACATCAATAGTAATTATGAACCCAATTTTGAGCTCTTGCGGCCGTATCCAGTGCAAGCTTGCAATCCGAGATGGACTACATCCATCCGCAAAAACAGATTGACAAAAAACAAATTATGGTTCAATGTAATTTACTTTTCTTGGCTGGTGTTTTTCTCTTTCCGCAGGTTAAATCAGGACACACATCTTGTAGCGAATTATGCAGAGCAAACCGCGTGGTACCGCTCGATCTCGGGTTGGTTGGGTGGGGGTCAGAAACTTCAGCTCCGTGGCTATACAAACGTACACTGGAGTAGAAAATCATCTGTTTCAGGTGAAGCTGGAATACGTCGGCCCATTCCTTGTGAAGCAGGTTCAGTGTTGCGTGTGATCGGACGCCTGTACGTTTCAGCAATGGCATTTATTCGTTTCCTTCACATCCCATAACCCCAGTAGCTCTAACGCCAAGATTGCTGTATATGGTCATTACTTTCCTCGGTTTTTGTTTCGACTATCTTTTATGATAATTGCTTGTCGCACATTTAAATCCTCCGTGGTCTGGTTTTTTCAGTCGTTCCATGTAACCGACGGTACTCACATCTACTCTTTCTAAGTTAGCGTATAGATGGATCACAGAAGATCGAATAGACTGAAATCGACGGCGACTCCGTGGTCTAGTGAATAAGTGCCTGAACTATCATTTTTGTGGTGAACGTCTAATCTGACATCTAATCACGAATCCTCGATTCGTGTCCCCGAAATGCGTGATGTTGGTGCGAGCGAACGAATTAAAAACACCTGCTTACCAGTTTAAATGGTTATCACTGGGACCAACTGCCTGTATACTGAAATTTGCTAATTTGTAACATTTAGGGCTTCATATTATTCACCCATTATTATCATTTCCACTTATGGTTTGTGCTTTTGGATACACCGTCTCGGGTTGCCGCTGGTCCCGAAGACAGTTCAATAAGTTGCGGAGCACTAACTATATACAAATATATAGCGAAGGGGAAAAAAGAAGGAAAAAACAAACACGAACAGTTTAGATTCATGAAACAGGAGAGTCAACAGGTTTTCAGACAAAGGCTCTCCATTAACTGAAACATAATCTTACGTCAGAGTGTTTCCAAATAGTGGTGTGGAAGGTCGTGAACTTTCCAGTCGGGTAGACGGTACCAACCAGACTTGTTCACGGCGACAGTCAAGACTTTCATAGTTTATGGTCGTATCACCGCTTGGTCGCCTTGAGGTCTCTTCCAGCTACCAGCAGCCAAGACGAACAATGCGCGATACGGTAGTAGCTCCATCAGCGTGCAAAGTATGTGAACCAGTCAGTGAAGACTATGCAGTTTCACTATCCTGATCATCGGTCGCAAACGTGTACACTTGTCAAACACGCGCTGACGAACCGCCATCGTTATCCCATTTTCAACAGGCGAACCAGAGAAGACAAGGGTGATCAAATACCTAAAGTCTATGTGCATCTTATGAAAGAATGGACCAAGTCTCTGGCCCATAGAGCAAAACTGAATGCACGAACACATTGTAACTTCTATTGTTAATTGGTAAATCGATGTCTCTGCGACACCACAACCGACTTAAATTGACGTATGCATTATGTGCTTTCTTTGTCCTCACGGACATTTCGTCAGTAATACTACAGGCTGACGAAATGGCACTATTCAGGTGGCTGAAGCAATGGACAAAATCCAGTAGCCTACCAGCAGTAACAAATGTATGATCAGTGTCAACTCAATCTTGTAATAATATTTTACGTTTTGAAGCTTCAATGTGGAAACCATGCAGGCCAACCGTATTATCCAACTGATTCAGCATGGTGTGCATATTCTTTGTAGAAGTATTGGATGGTCCCTTAATATGAGCTCCATCGTTTGCCACTAGAACCAAGAAGGAGAATAGGTGCGGCAACAGCGTTCATTTGAAAATTACGAGGCGAGTCCATTAAGCCACAGAGGCTCTACATTTATAGGTTTAGCAGAAGGGGGTGGGGCATTCAAAAGTGTACTCGTGAGAACAGTTCACGTGATGCACAGACGTTCGATCGTGCAGCTGCAATCTACTTGAGCTT
>JTDE01000288.1:155320-180370 GCA_014338405.1 Paragonimus skrjabini miyazakii
ATATATATATATATATATATATATATATATATATATATAACCTACAAACTTCTATGTGTAGCCCTCATTGATTCAACCCGGATTGATAACAATTTTGTCTCAAGTTTTTGTTTGCCTACTGTGCACTATCTAGCCAGAAACAATACACAACTTTACCGTATGTTTTTAAATCACAGGATTAGCTTCGGTGTCTTGATTTGTGTCACGCTAAGTGTGGCAGATCCCACTGCTGGGAAACTTTCTCCAAAAATTCACTCCAGACCTGAACACGGAATTACTACTTCATGTTCTGGTTGTCTATGGCTAATTACTAATCCCCGTTTCCTAATCCGACTAATCATAGTTCCCAATTAAGCCAGCTAGTCCGGTTTTTGTGTTCTTGTTTATTTCACTTTACTGATATATATATATATACTTAGTGTGTCCCATTTTTCAAATACCTTAAATATACATATATATATATATATATATCTGCTCCTATTTCTTACTGATGTAGGTTGTCCATTTGAAACACTGTGTGTATGTTTTGGAGGACATTTTTTCACCTGAATTAAGAAAGCACTATAGATGGAGAAAATAAGCATTAACACATTGCAACAAATTAACAATGGAAACTCTTAGATTTTTGATGAAAATGAACTAAACCTGTATTCTTGTGCCTCGTATAAACTAGAATTGTCATCCAATTTATAGGCCATTAAGTAGCCTCATTGTTTTGAATAAGTCAATATTCTGTCAAAGATATTTAATTTGGAAGTTAAGATTGGATCATTTTTATTGCGGCCGAATCTTATAATAAACATCACAAAATTCCTCACACTGAACGCACACTTTTTGATGAGAATCTATAGTGCTTGGTCGCTACGAGTTGAATATCACTCACAAACGGTCTCAGTTGTCATTTTCTCATGAGCACTCTAGTCATCCCCATTTGAAAGGGATTATATTCCATTTCCAACGAAGGCGAAGCATTAGTATGGTGTGTCTCTTTAGTAAAAACCTACTGAAATGTCTGTGGAAATGCGACGGTTGCGGTCAATTCTGAGTGATGTTCGACCAAAACTAACCAAATCAAAATATCATACACGAGGTTCGCGATTTGTGTGGGTTCAAGTTGGATCGAGAAGCCACAATCCTGGGATAATCGATTGGAGTTAACTGGATAGTTATTGTGTCTTCTCTCGAGGTGATTAGGCCCATCTGGGCGTTACTCAAAGCAGATGTACATGAACATTCAGATATGAAAATTCGATCCTGCTTAAGGTAAGATCGATGGCGCAGTGGTGAATACGGTTGCTCCAAGAAGGGGTGATCGGGATTATATTGTCAGCTATGAGTTCTACTCCCAGTTGTGACAAGGATGTGCACTACTGATGAGCCCTAACAGAAGCGAAGCCTCAGTATTATGCCTCTTTTCGTAGGGGGTAGATATGAATATCTATAAGGATGCGATAGCCGTGATCAATTGTCAGTGATTTTCCACCTGTAACTATTGGTTTTACTAACGCACCCGAAGTACTCATAAATTTAAATTCAACAGATGACACGTTTATTTAAAGCGCTCCATCAATTAGAAGATGAATGGCTGCCTCGCGTCCTTATAGACCGTTTTCATGTTGGTTGTTCAATAAAATAATCTCATGATGCTGACATACTGGCCATCCATATATCTGCAGACGGTTGCGATGAATATTTGTTTCTCGAAGTGTCATTTTACCCGTAATCACAGATGCCCCAAAGTAACTTTTGGATCATCCGCCAACCACTCTAACAATTCGACGATTTGTTGGTCAATCGTAGTGGGTTCCCTTCAACCAACTCGAATCCTCTGCGTATTAGCGATAACATCAAGATGCAACCAACCCCATAAACCTTTCGATCATTCACACCATTCATTATCACCACTGTGCACCAATCCTGTTCTGGCTCAGACGTCCAGTTGGTACACCCATACGACTCATCAGAGGTGTGCCTGTTCTCGCCTCCGGTGTGTATGCCGACCGACTAAGACTGAAAATGCCCCGCTTCTGAATCATTGGGCTCATCAGTTTGGCACTTATCGTCTAGGTTCAGCCAATCGGCGGATGCATTGGCATCCTGGACAGTTCGTTGTGCTTTTGTCTACTCGCTACATCACTGCGGTTAGAGTCGCTCATACGGGCAGCCGCATCACGGACGATGAGGGATTTCTACATGAGAAATTGTACATTAAACCTAACAAACCTGTGTGACCACTGTCTGTACTGCAATGGATCGTTACAACTTGCCTCGGCTGTTTCTTTTTCTAGGTTCTGTTTATTGACTTGCCATCGGTTGGAACTCAAACCTCCACAAGTCACGAAGCAATCGTTAACTCAGCTATCAACAAGCACACTTTAGGATTTTTGTGTATTTGGCAATCCACCTAATCTTTACAATTTTTATAGGGTAAAGTTCAAGACTACAAAGCAGCCGGTCCAAAACTATGATTACTTGAATACTTTGACAAGCGAAAGTCATAGATGATAGTTGCTCCCAGGTATTCTGAAATCTCTGTTCTCAATTTGTGGAAGTGATGCGCGAATGTCCACACTGTGTTTCATATAATCAAGAAGCGTCAGTCATCAATGTATCGTATGTAGCACAGTCCCTCGTTCCGAAGACCGCGACAGTTGAACTTCCGTGCCTAAAACTTAGTTGAAATAAATTGTCCTTGTCAATTAAACACACTAAATTCTGCTGGTTGCTGGACTCAAGAACCATGAGATTTTGTCCGTAATGAGTGACGTTGAATCTACCGCCGCGTCGGAGAAATACTTGCACATTTTCATTATATTTCAATCATGCAGCATTGTTTAGCTTTCGTTGCACTGGTCGCACTGAAACATTGCGTTTTTGAGTGTCGTCTTGACTTTTGAAATAGGTCCTGTTACATCGGCGGGTGTGTGTAATACTAGTTGTTTGTTTCACTTTGGTGGGACTGCACTTTGTTCCGTTTACTTCATCTGTGCGATGTTTTATGGCCTTCTCAAACAATGTGAGGCCACCTCACATGGCTTAGCAGCACTAGTCAAACGGTAAAATCGTCCCCCTTTTTCAGATCGGCGGAGTCACATCTTTGTGACATGGCAAATGCGAATGAACTACCAACCCCAAGTTTCGTCGTTACGTGACAACCGTCCATGTTCATATCACTAATCTTGTAGCCAGGTTACTGCAGTGCTTACTGGGCGTTGGCACACCTCTGTGGTCAAAGCACTCAGCCGATACGTGACCAGCCGAGGTTGTACCGACAGTGTAGCATGAAACTGACTTGAGGTAGCCGTAACATTTTGTATTGAATGTCTCTTATTTTTGTGCTAACTTGATTTTCTACAAATAATTTTCAGACAAAATTTAGCTTCTTTATTTCTATCAGGTTTTGTTTTCAATAGAAATTCGGGGAATTAGATTATTTCCAAATGAAGTGGGTCAACCGAAAAGCACATATGGGTGCGGAGACTGCAATCACCCATCGGTTATGTTCAACTTGAAATATTCTAACAAATTTGTTCAGTTGTACGGCCAGTAAATAACTTTCGAGATAAGGCTAGCGGCGGTCTGGTGGAAGTGAGAGGCACTTAACAAATGTTTATCCTACATGCTTGCTGGTATCACGCAGTTTATGCTTGCTGTGCATTTCTAACGAAACAGTGTGGTTGAGAGAGATTCGTAGAAACGGGTTCGGCACGGGCAGTTGGTACAATGCATATTTCGGTTGACCTACCGGACTACAACCAAAGGAAACCTGTGTATAACCGTCACCACAAGTGGTTCTCGGTTCCAAACACACCAAGGATTCAGTGTAAACACAAATGAATGATATCGGACGACTCCTCGGGAGCACCGTTCTCCAAAACTTCGACATTAAATCGGTTGAACACTCGCTAGAAATTATGTGTACGCCCTTGAGTGCTGCGTTAACGAATCGAGAAAAACCAGAACAACATTAGTCTGAGCGGCACTGATCAATGTCAACTTGCTGCAAAATAGCATCCTTTCATAGAGTAACAACAATATTTATGATTGAACAACAGGTGTTCTTGTGTTTTCATTGATCAGTCCGCTGCTACCTTTCACGACCTTCTATCGAGCAACTCACCTGTTTGAATTGGATACGCAATCTGACGACAGTTGATTGCTGTTTGCGATTGGTTGGCGCCCACCGACCACAGGTCGATCTATAGCAGCTTGTGCACGAACTCAGAACCTTCTCCAATAAGGAAGCTGCCCCAGCCCAATCTCACTGCATACACCATTTGAAACATCTTGTTTCTAATTCGACAAATTCTATCTCAACAGCGACTGTTTGAATGTTCGATAGATACTGACCAAAGGAAACAGCTCCAGAATTGACATACAAAACCTAGTACACACCTACGAGAATGAGGGTCTTATCAAAAGGAGATGCCAGTGCCATCAATTATGATATCGTGTGGAATACAATTAGCACTGAGGACACACGCCTACGCATATACGAGCGCAACACGAGAGTTACTGTGCTTGTATCCCGTCTGGCGATCAAGGGTTCGAGTAACTGAGACGTCGTTTCGTCACCACATTATCTGTAAAACTTGTAGTAGCTCAGACATTTCTCAATGATTCTGTCCAACATCAACAGACAGGCTACCTGTTCTGGGCCGGTCAATACTTGTATAATCTTCCAATCATTGTCGTCGTGCCGCACAGTATATCTGTCGAACGACTAGATGCCTGTTCGGCCGGATTCAGAAGCACAACTCGACCTGGATCTGAACCAGAGTTACAAAATCAATCACTTTTCTTGAGTACCAACAAAGTATACGCGTCGACGGTATTTCAGGTCGTGCACAAGTTTGCAAACAATCATCCAAAGGCGGTCAGATAGGGGATTTCGGCAACGGTCGAACCGATCTCAGTCAGACTACTTAACCCGGTGCTTTGTTCATAGAACACTTCATTCAGGCCTTGCGATTTCTGTGAACTTGAGTGGTTCTTACTCCTCATTCACCCACATCCACACAGAAAGTCGACCTCGGTCACGTGTCCTAAACTTACACTGTGTGTCAGAGCAGTGATTGATACATGTGTAGTTGTTGTGACTTTGATTCTAGCCAATTAGACATTCTGGTCCATTTTTACAGTCTATTTATCCGTATTGATCTGATGATGAATTATCGAAAATATGTTCGTCCTGTTCTACGGTCTCCAACAAATCGGGAATTTTTCTTAATGCGTGAGATTAGTTTGTGTTGTGTGTGTTTGGTTATGTTTGCCGTGATTTTCTTGTCAACTACTCTCCTCAGTTTCCCCTGTTCACTTCTGCGGTTAACGTGTTACGTGTTAACGCTGTTTTGTTTAACCGTCTTGAAACTCTCTGTGATGGATTCATTAAAACGGCTGGCACCGCATGCATTTTTATTATACAACCTTGTACGGTTAAGGATTTCAACTGGCATTCAATTCCAATTATCAAGTGGAAGTAAATTTGTCCGGTTGGAACAATTTTTTACATACCCAGGCAGTCGCCGTATCAACACCGACCATTTTGCTTGGCCTACTGATTGATAAGTTCACTGATGTGTTATAATGTTCCTTTCTTCCTATTATTGAATAACACTTTGAACGTATCGAGGACGATTGTTGTTTGTAATTTTCGAAGCTTGTGCCCGGTGATGGAAGGAATTTGGGATACGTTAGTGGTCGGACAAATCTGCACCGTTAGCCCCCACGACATTCGGTTCGGATTAGCCTGTAGCAGTTGCCGTGGCCAAAATACGTCTATGTCTAACTATTATCACAAATGCCTTGCGCAGCACCACGTTTAGTTCCATTCACACACCGGGTATTCAGTTTAAACCCGGAATAATAATACCAAGGGGGGGTTATGAGTGAAGCCTTTATGTCCAGCCGGCCAATGCTGGTTTCTCATCGTATTTACAACCACTCTGGAGCGCAAACATCAATGAAACTGACCTGTAATAGATAATTTATTTTCAAAATTTTTCTCCTTAGTGTCCATTGCTACCAGATGAAGAATCTTTTGTAACACACGATATAAAGGAGACGCCTTGACTCCTTTTCTTTGCTGGCACTGAAAGTGACAGAGTATTATACATTGATGGGCACTGTTGTATACGCTGCGACTTTTACCTTTTGAATTTTTCACTTGTTTTTATTCCGATCATCTCAAAACCTGATTTCCAACTTAGCGAACTTTAAACCCCGTAAAAATGTCCAGCGTAGTCATGAAAAATACTGTGTAGTGAACAAGCTCATTTTCAGTGATTCACCGTCCGGCTAAATACATCACATTTATATCACGAACTTTACAGGGGAATCATGTTGGGAGTAAACAAGGGACGAGTGGTTAGTGAGGTCAGTCAATTCTCTGTCACACTGTATCAAGTACTCCCTTGAACAATAGTTCTTCACAAGCTAACAGGCTGGGGGGATGACCAAGGCAGATCCGAAGTTTGAACGAAACGTTTCTGGACGCACATGGGAGGGTTATACAGGTGAATTCTAATAGCTTCTACTTTGGACAGAATCCTATACCTCACCGTCCTCGACTGAGTGACCTTAACTCGGTAGATTGGACAAAATGCATGTCACATTAACAGAATGATTCGAATCCAGCAGGTGCGATAATATGGCACTGTTGACAGATTTAGTTATTCCATTATTGAGCCAAGTTGGGTGGTTTCAGCTGACTTCTTCGGCATAATTGTGTATTTTGACTCCTTTACGTTTTAGAGCTTGGTGCTTTGTGGTCAGTTACGGTGCGTAAAACATTTCTGTTAATGTGGAAAACAGTTTTTATTTCCCTTTGCAATATGTGACTGATAGAAAATTGACGGACCTAGTATACCAGGGTACACACAATACTTTCTCTCAATTGCGTGGGGAAGGTTTTTGGGACTGAACATGTTGGCCAGTTTTCAGTAAGTCATAAACCAATAGGAAGAACGTTTGCAATATTAACCGCGATACTATATTTTCTGATACTTGAAAGAACAGTTATGGGTCAAACTTCGAACGGCCAGCTAAATATCACGGCGAAACGGTACCCAGTGCATTTTGTCAAAATGAACGCTTCAGCGAGTGGACAACATTCTGTCTAGTCAGACAAGTGGATCAGTTCGAGAAGTCTGTGATGAAAACAAGTATCTCACATCGGTGTCAAGTCGTCCACTCTACGCTTCAAGTGACGTAATTGCGTACGACCGGAATAGGTGATGGTTCGGTTCTGCCTTTTTAGCATGAGTAACCCAAAATCGACATGGCCATGTTTTGCGCATAGACAATACGATTCTCAACTGTGTTCCTCTCTCGCGTAATCAATGAGGTTGTTGTATTGGGTTAAATGCCTACGTTTATTCAGAGCGGGTTAAAGCAGTTTTCTTCAACTCGTTTCAGCGATTCCGCGATTAATACATGGGGCTCAAATTATCCGGATTCAGTCGACTTGTCTCTTTCGGTGTCAACCAGATATCTGTTGACCTGAAAGGAGACATTGAAAACAAAGTGTAGCACCGCTCTTGAGGATTACAATAAATACCAATAGCAGAGTGAGATCATTAGTTTTTTAAGTAAGTATGAGTCCAGTAATGCTTTGAAACGACCAGTAGAAGTTCGCTGAGACTTCGAAAAGAAGGCTGTTCCACTGGTTGATAACCCCTTAAGAAAAGAACTATTGCCCAGGGAAGGCTCGGGATGACATGAAACGGGCAGACATGAAAAAGACGTTATTAGTGTACACATATATGGCTAATCATTAGAATGCGGGAAAAATGGATGATTTGATCCAGAATATGGTAGTGATATACCAACGGACCCACCACATTTAAGGAGAAAAGGAGAGCTCAGTTTCCGACCGGAAGAGTTCACCATTGAGTGTAAGAAGCTTTCATCATCCTGGACAATAGAATGAGATAGGTGCGTGATAAGTTTTGTCAAGTCTGTTTGCTAAATCTGATAGTTTTCTTCCCCGTGACAAGGCAACCTCTGACTCGCCGATTTTAATCACCCGGTTGTAATTGTACACAGGGCCAAACGCACTGTATCACTGTTTACTCTGGCAGACATACAACACTTCGCGGGCGTCCCTTAGAGTGATCGTACGGTCACAGCCGAACTAGTTTTGTGGACTCTAACTGTTTTTCACGCTTCGTACATTGCGTTCAGTGGCCCTATTGTTGTGAGCCATGAACGCGGATGGCACACGGGTTATTTATTCAGGAAAGCAACATGTGGGTTATGCGTTTCAACATTACTGCAAACAAAACACTCATCTGCGTACGGTACTGAGCCGCAGACGCCAATGCTCACCTCCTTTACGTTCCTTTACGTACCAGGAACCATGTCATGCGATGCTGCAATCCGGTGTTTCTTCTTGTCATTTTATTGGGGCTACTCCAATGTCAAGATCTATGCTCCGGTCCTTCTACTGAATAGTAGTGGTCTGGCGTGCGTCGTTGGAAATGACGAACGGTTACTTGACTACGTGACCATCGATTGCGATATCATACTCCGCAACGCTCGTAACTCTGAATTTACGCCCAACAACTGTTCGAACGACCATCGCACATGGCTGAACAACCTTTTCTGGACTCGAACCAATCAATGAAATCGCAGCCCCAGTGTCAATCAAACAGCACTCCGAGCTACCATTGATTTCTATCCTAGTCTGAACTGCCGTCTTATCCACTGCCTCTATTATCGGATCACCCTTCCAAGACAAAGAATAATCAGCAAAACGTTTATTTACATAAGACTTTTTCTCACCGCACGGGAAAATAGAAATTATTGGTATATAAACCATAAATTCATAAAAGTTGCTCAAAACGTTGTTTGGGGTTTTATTTACACTTAGGCATTTTCCCTAGGCATAATGACAGCACACGTATCAAAGTAGTCCTAGGAATTGTGTTGTATTTCAAGACTATAGCCATTTTGAGTTCCCTCAATTTTTCTGGACGTTCCCCATAAACTCTGTGTTTCAGGTTGCCCAACGAAAAAATTCGACAGAGTAATACCTGACGACCGAGAAGGCCACTCCGTTAGTCCACTCCCCTGGACTATTCCTTCGTCACCCAGATGTTTCACTAAGATATTCCTGTACACTTAGTGTGGTGTTGTACCATTCTGTTGAAACCGAAAGTATTCAAATAGTCCCAGTGGTTCCAATGCTGATGCAACATTCTATCGAAACATTTGAAGACATGAATGCAGTGGTTTGCAAATAATCATACGAATTGGGATTTTTAACATATAGTCTATCTTCCAAAGTGTCTATCCCAGTTCATAAGCTTTGGGGTTGGAGCAAACCGATGGGGGGTTTTTGGTGTGCGAAAAATAAGGTCTCTGCATGAATCCATTCAGAAAGAATACTACGTTGTCATTGAATACTGTAGAACATATACACATTTATGTTATGACCCTCATAATTAGTGAATAACGAGAAATGGCTGGTGATCAAGAGTAGGAATCAGGAACACGTGAAACCGAGCGTAACGATACCCAAAACGCTTAGAAAAATGCAGAAAACGTGTACCTTCAGCGAGATTGTATTTTCTCTCAAATTGGAGGTGACGTAGTAGACCAACGCCTGCGTATTGTAACATGCAAGCCGGCTGTCTTTACTCGGTTTGTTCGTTAAGCCTACGGACCAACGTTAGGGACAACGTAGAGACACGGGGGAACAGCGTTCTTCCGAAGTAGGGGATTCCAGCAACAATCCTGTAAAAGGAAACAACACGGACAAGCATGAGCCAAAAGCCAAGTAAGCCATGCACACGACTTACACAAACGATAACTAAAACGGCGCCGACAACACAGCAGCACGCTCCGCTACACAATTCAAATTCAACCTGTGTGCATTTGCCGGTTTCGACCGCACGTTACAGTATACATAGATTTTGAATGACATTGAAGAAGCCCATCTTAACTGACGCAGTCAAAGTGGAATGGGCTAATTAGAGGCTAAGAAAAAACACGCGTCAAAATCGAGGTTCATCACGTTTTGGCGCAAAAATTACAAATTGTTATTCGGAGTTATCTAGAAAATTAAACCATTCTTGAGGACATCAGAAATTTTCCAAAACTTTCCGATAAATACCACGTGCAAAATGGGTTCGTCTGCTTCCGAAAACCGAAGTTCCTGCACTTAGGTCTCCCGGTATGGCCAATAGTTTGATCATTCGAGTACTCTGCTTGCAGTGGATTTCGGAATGGTACAATCTTAAGCGAGCCGACAGACGCACATTTCGGGACACGTTGCACAACGTCCCTAACACAACCACCACCTGTTGACGTGCAAGGTTGATCACTTCTTTGCAGAGCATGAACACTGCCCACTAACTTTTCATCGGCCTTTGAACGGAATTACAGGTACCGGTCGCATACCCACAAGTCTTGCACTAAACCCACTAGTAGTCTCCTCGGCGTTTTCATCATAAGCAGTACAAATAAAAGCCGGATTACAACAATGATCAGTTTTCATTTTACAGGCACCTCGTTCTCTTAATTGCATTCCAGCAGAATAATCCGGCTTCAGCTGGACAGTCTGTTCTAACCCAGCCGCACGCTGCTACTGTCTGGTAGACTGAACGAAGAAATGCGTGACTCAGCATACCTCAACACAATCGGGGTCAAGCAGGAAGACAGACAGGGAACAAACCATACCTCTTTTTAGTTTAAGATGTCTCGATATCACTTTCGCCTGTCTCAATGTCAATTTAAGATGTTCCAATGGATTAGTTGGGTTTCAGCAACGAACAGAATGGTATGGTTGATGTGCACATCGGTAGGCTGAAAACGAACGGATTAGTTGGCACTCAGACTGATAGGTTGCGATCATTCCAAGCGCACAGAGTAACCAAAGTTAAGTCTTCTGGACCTAGTTACCAGCGACATCTTAGACTGACATCGAGACAAGTAAAATTAATGTCGAGACATCTTACACTGGAAAAGGTATAGTCAACCCAGGGTCTCTAAATCTGAAGTGTCTTCGATTAAATGGAAGCATCGTTTCTCAGATGCGTATACCCTTACGGTGTTTACAGTCCTGTAATTGTAAAAGTGTGTTGCGACCTTTAATCAGTTCATTTTGATCAGTTCACATTTGTATCGATATGTCGACAGGTCACATCCACCTAACTACAACCCGTGTGATACGAACGTTTTTTTGTCGACTCAGAGTAAATAGTCTTTGCGTTTTGGATATGCAGTTTTTCGTGATGAAACACGTATCTAGAGAACGGAACACCTCAATCTGAACAACAATTTTGAACCATCTGTCCACCTGATCTCGAGAATGCAGCACGTTACATTCATTTCGGTACCTAGATATTGGATAAAATGGTCGGATAATACATTTTAACAGGATGTGGACCGACATAGCTCGGTAATAAGGCCACAAAACTTGGAAGTACCAGGCGACGCTTGTCGTTTTGGTTGCATGTTTATAAAACGTCACGTCAGAGTCCACAAATCACATGTAGTTGCATCCCGGGTTAGCATGCACAGACACTGGCGACAATTCAGGATCCTCGGCTTGGAGCTGCAGATAAGCCTGACAAGTCTAATACTATGAACACTACAAACATTACGAATTGTTGTTAGCAAAATACCCACGTCCAAAGTCGATCGAACTCACCATGTTCAGTCTCAGACTTTTCGGGCACGTCTATAACTTGCCAGAGCCCGTGGTTAGCAGCAGACACCAGCCACAATTCATTCAGCCTCTGGCATGGTGTTAACTCACCAGGTGGACAGGAAATGGATCGACCGATCTTTTCGACATGCCCATCGGTTTGGAGCACAAGGGAATGGGGTTGTCATGCACCAGTTACTTGGTTTGCGTCTAACCAATCCTTAGAACATACCAAAACGAAGCTTTCAGATGAGTGATCATATACCAGTGCAGCTTTTATGTTCGTTTTTAGATCATTGAACAATGAATGACATGGTGAGTGAATCAAAACATCAATGGGTTACAACTCCCTTACTCTACGGAAAGCATGCGTTTCATATTTTACTTTTGTATGTAACGTGTATATAATTTTTTCCTAACTCCTGTATACTTTTGGTGGTACACTCAGTCGTAGAAATGCTCACAAGGTCCCTCGACGAATTAATTGTAAACAGCAAAGTTCCTTTGGACGGCTTGGCAAAATACGGAACAGCTTTTCCCGATCCCGGTGTAAGAGCTACAGAAGCATCTGCCTAATTGTTATTGTGTTCAAGCTACTCTGACCTGATGTTACGTCCGCTCACTAAACCAAGGAAAGTCAGTTACATGAAGAACAAACAAGATTCCAACCCGGTCGGGGGCGCATTGATCACACTTTTCCCTTGGGACAGATCATGAGGTATCCGTGCATATAAGCAGCCGACGGCCGTGGTCTTTCTTGTGTTTGATTTACCTACTCGTAAGGTTAGGTGAAACTTTCGTATTTACAGATGAGTTCCCGCAAAATACGTGAATATGATATGGCCGTTGTATGGTCACACTGTAAGCAAAGTGAGAAATTATGAACAACTGTCTCAGGTATTCATCACTCCTAGTGGCACTTGCTCGAGTGTTCGATCTCTCCTTTCTCAGTCAGTTTTGTCTGAGTCAGCATTATGAAAAGTTCGCTTGGTAAATCCATTGTGTCAAAAATATGTGAAGGGTCTTGCTTTTCTTAGTCTATCTACCGATGACATGTAGATCATGTTGGTCGGTACGAAATGAGCTTCGCATTCGAGACACTCGCACTCTCACTTTCTTTAATGTAAGTAGTATGGTTGAAACTGTGAATCGTTTCCAGTAGTTGCGTAATACTTTTCTGTCAGCCTGTAATATTGTTCGTATCAGTGAGAATAGAAAAGATATGCTAACTTTAATAAGCTTTACCACACTCTGAGTGATTACCAGACGCAGCATTAGTCACTGGGATCACCAATAACTCGGTAACACTGCAAATTCGACAAGTAACGACGCAACAACAAAGGATCAAAACCTTCACTGTTTCGTTGAGTGGAGTAAGTAGGTACCACCTATCTAGTTGAAGACGTCGTAACAAATCAAACCACAGAGCAGAAACGAGATGTTTACCTGCAGTAGTCAACAGTATGTCTGCCTTCGCCTCATTTCTAGTTATTTGTCGCCTAGCGGTTGTCTACACTTTGACAGTTATTATCTGGTACTTCTCATAGCACTGCTGTGGTGAATGACGTCTTGACCCGTAGTGCCTTCTTGATCAGGTTTCTACTCGTTTGGGACTGCTGAACAAACCACCACAGCCTATCAATAGTCTCGGTCTTATCCACTATCAACCCCTCACCCCCAATACACATCGCGCCTTAAATTTATATAACCATGTGAAAGATGCAGTAGGGACTATTAGTTAGGGTTGTATTGACATTAATTCCGTTGAGGATATTGTTTGGTAGGCGGGTGTTAGTTTGGTTCATCTAGTATGAAAGCAACGCCACTATTATCCCTTTCAACACAACTCTGCCCTGGAAAACAATTACAAGAGGTGTTTCTGACGATCCGGTTCCGAAAGAAAATTAAAGTATCCTGACAAACCAGATTGTACACGTCACTTTACCGACCATGAAAGAAACAACCGTAATAGAAGCAGCAATATTTATTATTATTACTACTGTATGAATATCACTAATGCAAATATTGTGTACTGGTATTACTAACAGATGTCGAACTTAATTTTAGTAGGCGGATTTTACAAGGCTGATTCTGTTTCTTTTGTTCTGATCCATCTTCATCAGTCTACTACTACGGTTACCACTACAGTTGACAATAGTGTATATTATGATGTTCTTTTCGCGGATATTCCCGGTCATCTTTTATTGGTTCCTACTTGTATCACAAACCGAACTATTTGCCCGCGGCAAAAAGACTAGTATACTCTCACCAAAGTACCGACGTAAAACGTGTGACAGAAGTACATCTTTCTACAGATCCTTATTTCCAGACCCATGACCAAATGTCAAATGATAACTAAGGACCACCGTGCACGATAAAACGAGGTTTATGTTCCACTTGGGGAACATCGCTTAATGGGAGGCAAGCGTATCACTTGGAACAGCTCATCAGACGGCAACGGAATGCCAACCAGTTAGCTACAGCTGGATTATGCAAGTCCGTTTATCGTTTGGCGGTGCGGTAACGAAACACTCAATGGGAAAAACTGAATTATGATGTTTATGTAACTGTATACACAGCTAAAAGAGTTTTTGCCTTTTTTCGTATAAATTGTTCACCTGGATCACATGTGACTGGTGCAGCTGACTGTAGGTGTATGGAACATTTTGATTCGACATAGAAATGACAAAAATGAGAGAGGTATGTTTTTTTAAAGAAAAAAACGCAGAATGCCAAACAGTGCTTGCAGTTTTTATGGTAGAGCAGGTAAAGAACACAACGTAGGTGAGTTACGACGAGAAAAGCAATACTATAGTGAATCAAAAGCTCCCTAGGACTCTGTCGGTGAATGCCATCGCTTCTTGAATGTTACTACATACTACTATTTCCCAGCTTTGCGTAGTGCCTTAAGTTACCGAATAATTTACTGGCTCGAGTAGGGTGAGATCGGAGGGTATAATGCTGGAACTAGATAAGGTGTTTCAAATCTTCACCAGAAGACCTGCAAAAGCAAGCAGTAAGCAGTACTGTCAATGTACAAACATGTAAACTGCCCCTGTAACACATTCATTATCTGCGGAACTAATGGAAGTTTCAGTAATTATAAAAATACGTCAGGTTACAAACTCAAATTAAGTGCAGAAAACATGATTGATGAACAGTGACAGTTCACAAATTCTCGAATTTGTCGAAACATTGGTAATCAGTCGTCGATCGCCGGTTCTATGCACTGACTGTCAACCTGCGGTTACCGTGGGTTTAGCCGTAAGTACCAATCACGATCCAACCCGATCAGTAGTTTTAATCGTTTCATTTAAGTCTCATTGTTTTTACTGATGAGTAGTCGGGGATTTGGTTAATTTTCAAGTTGAACATCACCCACAATTGATCGCAGCTGTCGCATCCCCATAGACTTTCCAGTCGACCCCTTTCGAAAAGAAGCACTAGACTCGAGTTTCGCTATTATTAGAGCTCGTCAGTAGTGCATATCATCGCCACTGCCGGGACTTGAACCACGGACATGCTGTTCATGAGGCAACCGTGCTTACCACTGCGCCATTGACCTCATGTTAGGCACGACCGAATAATCATACGTGAACGCTCAGCCACTTTCGCTTGTCAGTAATGATCAGGTTGCCCGATCGTCTCGAAACGGAGACACAGTTACTGTCTGTTAACTCCAACAGATAACCCCGCGATTAGGACTTCCTAGACAGGTCGAGATCTCCGATCTCATTAAACCTGCTAGGCGATATTTTAGATTACTGATGAGTAGTCGGGGATTTGGCTAATTTCAAGTTGAACATCACCCACAATTGATCGCAGCTATCGCATCCCCGATGATATGCACTACTGACGAGCTCTAATGAGAGCGAAACTCGAGTCTAGTGCTTCTTTTCGAAAGGGGCCGACTGGAAAGTCTATGGGGATGCGGCAGCTGCGATCATTTGTGGGTGATGTTCAACTTGAAATTGTGTTATTCTCGGGACCAGGATCTTCCGTTTTATTTACTACGAGGAGGAGAATTCGATTCCTATCAAGCGCATTACTATACTGTGAACGAACCAGCTTATTTTTTCGAGGGTTTACAACAAATATCGAACTGATTATTCTTGAGTTCACATTGACAAAACGAAGGTAAATAAGTATGGAAATGGCTCCAATAATTTTAACGAGAGATTTGTTAAGTAAATAGGTCCATTCTTGAAGAGCTGTATCAGCTGACAAATTTCTGAGGAAAGTGTAATCGAAAACATCCAAAATTATGTTTTTTGGGCAATGGGTCTATCGTTGCTTTCGCCAGTATACCCATGACACTGGTATTTTATCATCCATTAGTCCACTGTCCACTAAGAAAATGCGGGAAAAGCCTTCTTTGGAATGAAAATAAAACGGAATCCGACTCTGGTAGTTCGGGTTAGGAGGTGCATTTCCTAACAAAACTGGCAAGGTGAACCGCGCAACGCTAATCCATCAATCATGTTTCGGGTGTATTTGCCTGTATTATTACACTAAGTCAGTCAGATGGCAGTCTTGTGATCAAACGCCTGTACGTTATCGCAATCGTAATGTGACTTAACGGTTCGATAGCCATATACGACCATCTCGTCTGATATGTTCTGCGCCTTGACTGCCATTTATATTCGGAACCCCTATGGCTTAAATCTGACGCTTTTTCTAACAAGCTGTATCAACACGACTTTCTAATTCTCTGTTTGGGTTATACAACTGAACGTGCAATAATGAGAGACGGTCCCTTAGCGGGGAACTTCCGGTGAAATATACGTAACCTGCGCGAACAGTGATTATTCCAGTGGAAGAAATGAAGCTGATCTTGCAGCAGCAACAAGTGTAATTCGATTCGGCTCAACTGAACTTGATGGAAATATGACACAATTTATCCATGATGTCAATAAAGTCGAACGTAAAAACGGATTCAGCAGTGGGTGCCGAAAAGAACAGCATCACTGAAACTGATTATGAAACGGAAACCGGAGTGACTTTAGAGTCTTGGTTCAGCTGTAATGAAGGTACCTTCCAAGTGGACTTGGCTGACATGGATTATGCAGGAAGGATGCGACCAATACGTCCAAAAGTCAAAACGATAGAACATTCAAGATATAGTCGTTTCACTGTGCTAAAGAAATCTCATGATATAACGTTCGATGAAACAATGAGGATGGCGACGGATATTTTCGAGCAGCAGTCGACCCTGAGCAACACCTGGTATCAATACCTCAAATTGATAAAAAATGAACAGCACGATTTTCTTACTTGCAGGAGTGCAGTGAACCCAGAATGTGAAAAGTTCAAGTTGTGGACAGTGAAAGAGGATCATCTCAAATGCTTAATACTCATCTGCGGTTTACAATCAACCGGAGATGAGGACATTGGTACCAGAATTCTGAAAAAGATGTTGAAGTATCTGTTGGATTTGCTGAAGTTCGTCTGGTACGTTTATCGTCTTTTGTCTGGTATGATGCGGAACGATGAATCTGTTGAGGTATGTTTGATTTGTTTGTAGAAAGCCTACCCTTAATTTGCCTTTGCTGTGTGCAGTAAAAGATTCTAATGAATTTTGTACCAGGACTGCACATAAAATGTATACTTTCTTCCCTTCTTATGACTATTATTGTCTATCTGTTAAAAACTTCCTTCTTGGTGTTGTTTGATACGTTCTCATTTTTATCTGTACCCGATTGTTTTAATGAGGTCATTTCCCGTTGACTGTTTGGCTGTTTGAGAACACGTGCTTAGCTGCCCCATTTTGAACACCTTTACTGGATAATTTGTGTACCCGGGTAATTCACATTCCAGGTAAGAAAGTACCTTTGTTGTAATTTTATTAAACAGTACCGTCTAAATTCTAATCCCTTCGACTGCCTTTTCTGACGTCTTTTAGACTTGGAAGTTAGCCCGTATAACCCGACCGTTTGAATAGGCGTTATTGAAATTGGTGAATACGCGTTACTGAGTGAATCACCCTAAATCGCCAGGAGCGATTTAACAGGATCCTTACATAACGCTCTCTCTCACAGCCGGGTGCCAGCGTTTGGTCAGTCTGTAACGTGAAAGCCATATTTGGAAAAACGGGGTTACTTGCAGTCCATGCCGTTTCGCAGCGATCAGTCAGTCGAAAAATCGACAATCTTGATGTACATGCCTCATCGACGCATCTTTTGCACTTGGACTGGATTGGGCGTCCGAAACTTTCAGATATGCTACTTAGTCAGTTTTGTAAAAATGTGAAGGTGGATGCTACGTCATCAGATGAGAAACCGGATTACAATCTTCCGAAAACAACAGGAAAACTGAAAATAAACTGCTGTAGTGTGCAGCATGAAGGCCTCTGTTGATGTACTAAGGTGAAAACAATATTGAGCCTAGGTCCAGATGTCAAACCTTTTTTCCAGTAACAACGATCTGGGTCATATACTGTTCCATAAAGTGTGGAGGAAGAATTGGGCACAGTTAAACAATCCGAGATTATCCAGACAGTCAGTTATTGTGCTTGGACTGCCATTATTAACATCGTTAATTAGACCAATAACTCTATTAGGTTTAACAGAGATTTTTCTGCAGGATTAAATGCCGTGTTGGAGAACCACCAATACTCCCTTCCCGTTCTTGAGGACTTATTTGCGAAGTTCAGTGGTAGCAGATGCTTTATCAAGCTAGATCTGAGCAAAGCCTTCTTGCAAGTTGAAGTCGACGAAATCTCCAGAGAGTTGCTAAACATCGATCTCCATCATGGATGTCTTTGAGTTGTGATATGATAGCGGGTGTTGAACTGAAACTCATGCACAATCGAGCGGCAAGGTACGTTGTTTCGATTGACTTTCTCAGCTTTCTTGACATAACTTCGGCCATGGGATCTCCATTGAAAGGAAGACTAATGAACGCAAATTTCTTAATCACAGAGGGTGGTTACAATCTTGTTTAGATTAGCCTATTACAGTGATCGAAACAAAAACGACGCAGCTGCATATTCGTATGATGTGCGCTGTGCAACCAGTGGATCAACTGACATCCACATTGTACCTGGTGTAACCTCGAGGGAACATGATCAGAATTGTCATAAATAACCATTGTCTGCATGGTTAATCACACACAACACATTACTACATATGTGCTCAAGTTTTGGGGAACTGCAAATGAGAAATGAAATCGATTTTTTCGTTCAGGTCTAATCTAGCTTCATTTGAAACATCTAGTGTAGAACACTGCGGACGTGCGTGGTTGATAGAGTACTCTATCAGCGTGGCAAGAATTCCTCGAATACGCTTTTGTCTTCCTCCTTTCCTTGACAGTTGACACTGGAGAACTTCATGGGTTGCATGATCATCCAATCATTTTTTCGGTACAATATTGGATCGGTTCAGTCAAGGCACACGAAATGTGATCAGCAATGTACGAAATCTGAACAACAGTGTAAGGAACATGCAGTATTTAAAAAATTGATCACATCTGTGTAACCCAGTTCCACTCTTCAAATGACTGACTTTCCGAAGTTATTTCTAGCCATATATGTGTACACTGCTCTAACTGACTCTTCCGTCACTTCTTCGAAGAGAAACTTAGAGGTCAGCGAATCTCATATAATTCATTCCATTTTCTCCGACAATCGTCTGCAACTGATTGACAAACGACGTTTTCAGCAATCCTATAATCCACGTTCTGGTATACTCTACAAGTAGTTGGTCTCATTGAATACACCATTGTTCATCTACGGACACCGACGCATTACTGTAGGGCATCGGCTTGACGATACGGTATTTTCAACCCACGGTTTAATTGATTATTATTATTAAGCCTAAGAACTAGACATCTTGGTTGTAAAGGCGACATAAACCAAAGTTTAAAAACACAACAAAGGGTGACGACAAACTAAACTTCATTTAACTAAATCGGTTTGGGCGGTGTCGTCGCTCAAGTGCCAATACTTCTCAACGCTTCACAGCGTCGGAATGGCAACATTTATGCATCCAACTCCATCAAGATGTTCAGCGTATTCTGTTAAGTGAATTCTAGAAAATGCCAGGTCTCAACTAGAAAGCAACAGTTTTTGTTCCTTATTTGAAATTAAAGAAGGTGGACAACATAATTACACGGTCATTTGTAGGCTGTCTTGTCGTTTATCAGATATCACATTCAGATTATTTTATTGTAGTCACTATACCAAATCACCAGTGCTTTTAAAGGTGACGGGAAAAGTGGGACATATTACAAATTAGAGTGGTTGATATTACAACCCGCAACCAGTGTGGACGATTGCGGATAAATTGATTCGGCAAGGTGGGCCTGGTTATCCTGGCTTAGAGAGTAGTTAATATCACCTCACTTTTTTTCACATAATTAATTATGGCAGCTTGTGAACGTATTTGAGTCGAACCCGATAAGCAGGCACGGGGAAACATCTGAGGATGACCAACCGGCAGTCAAAACTGTGTCAGCGCATTCCTGCCAGATCGGCTTTGAAACAGGGCATACCTGGTTATTAACGTGAGAATTGTAAACAGACTAGCCCACTTGTTATTCGCCCACATGCGACTGACCGTGTCAGACGTCGTCGTCTGACAAAACGTTAAAAAGCAACAAGGTCACTGACTTTTAGTGGATGAAAAGCTAGCAAAATAGACGCTGAATTAACCATAGAAACCTTGGTATATACTATATACGAGCATATACATACGTATTGAAAGACGTAATGTTCCACAAAATGTTATATATAAAATATAATGTAAGTACTTGTGAAATAATGTTGTATGTGCAGTATATCGGTTACTATGATACTTGTGACTTTAACAATCACACAGTGTATTCTACGTAGAATATAACTTGTATGCCTATTCAAATGCGTTAATTACTACACACATGCGTCACACACACTTCATGTGTAACATACATTTTATTATACTTCGCCTTAGTAGTAATAAGTGCAATAGCCTCGTTATACACACACAAAAGTACATCTTTTCATCATTTTCTAGTGAATGTAGACAAACCCGTCTATTGAATTGTTCCAAAAACATCACCATTGTCACCAGTTAATGTTTTGCTGTTGTTTGTGCGTGACGTCGTAAACCAAGCGGAACGAAACCCAATGGTATGTCGGTCGTATGTGAATAATTAACCTTCGGTCTAGAAGATCTGGCCATTCTTTCTAGTTTATCGATAGACTGATTCTGATATACTCCGCTCTCTGAGTGAACGGACAAAAGAAAAGATAGATTAATATCACTTGTATGAATGCCAACATGTCGAAGAATCACTGATACTCAACAGATTACGTAAGTGGTCAATACCGCAAAATGCAGTATGATAACCACCAGTACGTTAGAAAATAGATGGTGTTCTCGCGTAAAAGATCGGCTAGTCTTGGTGTAAAGAATAGCGTTAATCAAGTCCATCAAACATCTGAAAGGTTGTGAGACACCCACACACGCTAGGAGTGTACGGATGTGTGTCGATATTGTGTCACAGATTTGTTTCAAATAAGCTGGCGACTGTCGAAACGTACCGTATATAAAAGTGCCGCGAACAAGTGGGAGAGTCATACATTTTTCGTGTTCTATCCGAGTCGCTTAAATGATGGTGACTCTCTCCTCTGGAGAGGAAGTGCATTGTTCCTGGAATTAACTAGAGGAAGAAGTTGAGTTTATTGTCTATTTTCGAAATGAGTCAACAAACTATATTAATCTGAAACAGAAAACTACAATTAACTGTAGGCAGTGCTCATAGTACAACAGTAAGAAGTTTTCATATAGATTGAACATCACCCACAACTGATCGCAGCTATCGCATTCCCATAGACTTTCCAGTCGACCCCTTTCGAACAGAGGAAGCAGTAGACTCGAGTTTCGCTCTCATTAGAGTTCGTCAGTAGTGCATATCCTTGTCACTGCCGGGACTAGGACTCCAGCCACGCTGTTCGAGGCAATCGTGTTCACTACTGCGTCAATGCCCTCACATTAGGCACGACTGAATTATCATATGAGAACGCTCAACCACTTTCGCTTGTCAGTAATGATCTGGTTGCCCGATCGTCTCGATAGGAGACACAATTACTGTTAACTCCAATCGATGACCCTCGATTAAGACTTCTCTCCTAATTGAAATCACAGAAATCATTGACTTGTTGAGCGGTATTTGAATTACTGATGACTAGTAGGGGGTTTTGGTTTTCATATAGACTGAACATTCAGTTTATATAAAAACCACTCAAGAAATTTCAGTCTATTATTGGTAACCGCTACACTGCACCGTTTCGTAGGCGCGGCCGAGTTAATGATAGCTAGCCAAGTAGATGAGCAATGCCCTGTGGGAGCGCACGCGACCATCAGCAAAATCGAAAGATGAATCCATACAGATGGATTAACCATGAAACGTTATTTTTTTCCGCGTCATTGCACCACTTTCATTAACCCGGTCCTTTACGATGCCAAGATCATGCGACATAATCGGGCGGTGTGTCATAAGCATACCCATTGATTAACTTGGTTCACACGGCTTTCTGGTGCTTCGAGGGCGGAGACTGAATTGCGTGACCCATAGTGAACATATACTTGTACAGAACAAACAGAAGAGTGACTTGACTTATCACAAGAAAGGTTATTACATGAGGTACTTTAAAAACAAATAGCAAAAGTAAGTGAAGATAATATGACCAAGGCAGTAAGCGCCAAGTGATCCGTAAGAATGGACCACAGTATGAATGGGCACACTATTCTAATGATACATAGATATAGCAGCAAGCAAGTGTGGCTAGTGCGAGGTTATTGGCAATATAACCGAGCCGTTATTAAATGGAGGGGAGGCGCAAAGGTTTGAAACAAACTCGCCCTTGAAGAAACATTTTTTTGAATTGCAACTTGACAAACTGATGAACTCTTCCTATGAAAGCTGGAAAATTCCAAATTACTGGAAGTTAATGAGGCAGAGAAAAAGTGAAACGGTTGGTGGTATCAACAGTGATACTTGACTATCCCACAAGCAAGAAAAAAGAAGTAATGCTAAGTTCAAAAATGAAAAGAAGAAAAAGTGGAACTTGACACCCGAAGACTATGTGATTAAATCTACACCAGAAACAGACATTTATCCTTCGCAAATTAACGACCGAATTGTAAATGAAGTCAAAGTGACAGCCCTTCCCCTCCCATCTCATGAATAGTAAACGATTCACGGAAAACTCGTCCAAACGAGAGCCGTATGTGTCATCGAACGTGACCAATCAACATCCCCCATGCTGTTTCTAGCTGCCGACTCTGAGCCACGAATGTTACAGCCTGGAACACGAACGGGAAGCATCGTGGCCAAGCTAACGTTTGCAGTTTTATATACCAAATCATCCTTTGCGCCAATCGTCGCCGTGTTTGGTGCAAGGAAAGGTTGACTGGCATGTTTAGCCGATGCTTCAACTATGCTAATTTATGCCTTCTCAAAAACAGCGCAAACGAATTCGACTGATCTATATTGCAATACTAAATACAGACATTGATGGTCTAACATCTACAGATAATTCACGTCATCCGTTCCTAGTGACCAAGATTCGCAACCGAAACATAACAGGCTCTCACAGTTGTCCTGTGTACACGCTTCTCAAGCTTCAAGGAGATTTACTCATGTGGTGACTGTGGGTTGCAATTTAGTAGTGCACAGATGACAGCACACCGCAGACTTGTATCCATCGGCTAGAACGACACGATTACAGCTATTCAGGAGTGTCCTGATTACTTTGTCGTCATTGATCCGACAAGCCCTCCGTGACTCCAGTGCTAGCAGAATATTTAACCCAAGTTCCTTATCCAACTGATTTAAGTAGTATAGGCTATAAATTTATTTGTAACCCGAAACATAATGAAATGGCATCTATATTCACAGTTCCCCGTCTTCTGCTTTTATTACGTAAAGGCCAGGTCAATTCATTACTTGGTTTTAGTTCCTTGATTTCTATCACTACAATTCCTCACGCAGGAGATAACTTAAATTGGCAGACATTACTCAAACCTTGGTGATGCACGTTCCGTTGGTTGTCTCTCTGCCACCGCATGAGCAGTGGCTTTAGTAAATAAACCGGTCAATCGCTTCTATGGCTTCAGTATCTTTCACCAAACCCATGTAGTCCTTACAATCATACAGGAAACTGCACTTCAAAACTACATAATACAACATGAAACACTTGACAGGGACGATACCTGTGCTGTTTGGACATCGTCAGAATTGCAGTTTTTTGCCACTGGCGTGATCCACAACAATCAACCCCTAGTTGGTGGAACGTCAAACTCGATAGACTGTGGTACACATGTTCGGCTGAGCAAAATATCGCTGCGCAATCACGTTCCCACGTAATCTTTCTCCCACATTACAGTAAACGGACACTTCCCATAGATGGACGAAGAAGTGACTCCATTCCCAAGTTTCCACTGGCCCATTCCCACGGAATGCCATTCTGTATGTGTTATCCTCCATACTGTTTGCAACCCTAAAACGATGCTTCGGTTCCATTCCTGGAAATCGCCTAAATTGGCTTCATGTGCTATCACATGTTTTATTATATCTACCGTACAAAATAAAGATTAGCTCTAAACCACTTTTGTCTTAGTTGACTTCACCATTCAAGCTTATCATTAAAATAAGGAGTTTATTGTCCTGGTCAACAAGGATCTAGGGTAGGCACAACGCTACATGGATTTGTCTCACAAACAGTTTGCTACTATAAGTTTATTAATTACTTATTTGTTATCCGTTATTATTATGAATATTGCAATAAACAGGGATTGTTTGGTAAACAATCAGCTTATTCTTTAAGAAGAACGCACAGCGTTCTACAAAGCATACCCCCTATCAAAATCGATACGTGGTGAATAAAGTTTCCTGACTTCCTCAACGCGTCTTGGAATTCAATGTGCCAGCTGTTACGTAAACCTTTTAGGGAACATTAGTATCCATCTTAACAACTGAAAACAATTACATTTGATTGTAAATTTTAAATATAGCGATTAAAAAAACTGTTCGTAGGAATCAAATCGGGAGAGACTAGATGACACTATTCACTTGCTTTATCCATAAAGTGTTATACGTGAATACGTGTACTTTTATAGTGTAGTAGGTTGTTTTATCAATCCCTTCAGTAATCAGTTCTGTTATTGAACGTTTCATGAGACATAAGTAGTATTCCCAACAGACTGTGCGACCGTCAGCACCGACATTACTTTTCAGAATATTCGAAGTATGTTACTGGACGCTGCAACCATGTCCCAATGCTTTGTAATGACTGACTTTCTATTTCGAGCTTAAAGCGATTATTGCTGTCACAAAACATTCGAACATTTTTTTCGGAAGGGGCTGACTGTATGCGATAGCTGCGAGCAATTGTAAGTGAGATTCAAGTTATACTG
>JTDE01000288.1:180470-199705 GCA_014338405.1 Paragonimus skrjabini miyazakii
TTTTTTTTTTTTTTTTTTTTTTTTTTTTTTACAAAATTCCTTTTTCTACACATCTGTAACATATGAACCACGAAGGAATACTTGACTAACTGAGGTTCAGTTCTTATTATTTGTTCATCAGCAAATTCAGTATACAACACGACTTTTGTTTGACTATTTGATCAAAATTGGGTGGCATAACTTTTTATCAATATCCAAATTGAAATTTTGTTGTTAATCGGGAAATGATTTTCATGGAATACATCATTTTCTCAATATGATGATCGTAAGTTGACACATAGGACCGTCCAGAATGTTAACTGATTTCGGTGGACATTATGCCCAATTTGTTACTCCGATGCCATCCATAAAATTGTGTATAAATCAAGCAATCCTCTGTACAGGTCAACCAAACATCTACACAACCTCTGTAATCGATATCATCAATATGAAGAAAAATTTAATATAAGCGCATTTTCCCTCGAGAACTATTCATGTCAAAATTATAACAAATCACCAAGTACTATAAGCAAAAGCTCAATTCAGCGTGTGTGTGATTTGATGTCTAAATTACCTGCCGTCGTGCGGCTGTTTTTATCAAGAGGTCGATCACATATATGTAACCTGCCGATCATCATCTCGTGCGTGTGCGACACATAATATCTGTTATACATTGAATGAATCTCGAACATTTATACTGACGTCACCTTACTTACAGGGTAAGAAATAAGTAGAGTGCGAACAACAGAAATTGGATAGAGGGCCACAACCGGTGTCATTCAATATGACTTTGCATCAAATCAAATAGCTTATTGCGTCAATCCAAGTATTCATGACAATCATTTCCAGACTACGAAGCGCTGCAGCTTCGACTGCAAACAATCGTGAGTGTCTTCATCACCCGGATGTAGTCGGTTTAGCAACAGTCAACCAGTAGAGCCCTTCGCTGCACCAACATCTGGAAAACGTAATGTGATTGGTGTGGCACTGTTCCACATCGTCCAGTCGAGTACGTTTTCGTTGTTATCTACAACAGTGCTTGTAGTCTGAAAAAAACTGCCTGTAACCACAGTTTCCTAATGCGTCAGTTAGTTTGCGGCTCAAGCAAGTTCATTACTTACAGCTAGTTGACCTAGTTCTAACACAACATTTGTCCAAACCTAGAGGAACAACTTCTACTCACAATAACCTATTCCGTGGACTACACCCATTATTAACCAACTAGGGTTTCCAGTCTAGACCAGATTGTAGAAAGTGTGAGGAGCGCTAGTTGGTGATACTCGCAAAACGTGACCAAACGGTTGGAGCATATTCAGTCTAATAATATACTGCTTGAACATACAACCAGAAAAACTGCATCAATCAATCAAACTAGTCCACGAGTAAAGCAGTAGAAACTGTTGAACAAAACGTGGACCTAACGTTTGAAAACACAGGAGCTGCGATTTGAATTCCCGGACCGTAGTTTCGCTAGATCGAAGACCATTGTCTCACGCGTGTGTAAGTAAAATATGAGTGGTCATCAGTATCGGTGTATTTTATTTCGTTTGGAAAACTGTCTGAAATAACCCCGTCAATAATTAGAATACGTATACAGACGTACGCTCGGGTTACATCGTACTTAGCGTACGTTCTTTTATGGGATTTGTGCGTAGATTCTTTAGACAATTATCTTACGTACAGGGGTAACTCATACACAGACGCACAAATTTGGCATCACCATGGCAATACACGCACATCAGCCTCTTCGACACTGATGCACTAACAAACAGAGTCAAAATCGATGTGCTTAATTGTGCGTGAGTGAGATTTGAGTCACTTTATCATATAACCAATTACTTACTGGATTATTAAAGAGTTAAAGAAAATGGAAGAGAAGTGAATGGACAACGGAAACGATAACAACCAAACAAATGGACAAAAAAACAGTTTGGCGTCCAATAAGGACTGAAAGGTGGATGGGAGTTGAGTCGTTCGAACGTGGTATTGCTTTACAAGAAACCAAAATCCCAATCATGTGTCAATACAACTAGGTTCGTAGGCGTACGGATGTGTCTATAACCAAAGCAAAGGGATGTCACGAGCCCAACGAATAGAAATCGCTTACGTGGATTTTTTGAATAACTTCATCGCAAACACACGGGCAATACAAGGAGCAGACAATGAACCAGGAATTGGTACAGAAGTTGAAAATGAGAAAGCCAAAGTGAGCGGCGGTGGCAGCAGTAGCATTGAGAGCGGAGTGAGACGACGAGGGCAGGAGTAGTGATATCATCAAAATAAGTGGGAACAATTTAACCTGTTGCAGTCGGTCAGCATTTTATCATGAACCGAATGAACAGGCCAATAAGTGCTTTGTCATCACAGCATGAATCGTGCAAATCGTCATCAATGTCGTGCATATATATATATATATATACGTCATGAATGCAGGACAGGATGTCCGGATGATATGATATCATGGCGGGATATAGAATAGAACGAAACCTGCTTCACGATTGGATTGCAGGGTCAGCCGTCTGAAAGATATTCTCCGACCGAATTAAATCAATGGGAAGCCCGCACAAATCCGCGATCGGTCGATTCGATTGAGCGAGCATACCAGATCATGATACTCCTGATAAATCGGGCGTTTTCGCGATTGCCCAATTGATCGGGGGATGGTTGGGATTAATCACGTATGAGGGTGTCACGTGATTTGCGGAACTCGAATCGGACAGGTGGGTCCAGCCCACTATCTGATCGAAAAGACACCACGCGGCTTGAACATGTGGCCAGATTATAGTACACGACGGCGAGGAATGGTCAATGGCTCAAAGTATGGGAGAGAAAAAGTAAAATCTGTGAACAGAATGGAGGTGTGTGGTTGTATGAATGCAACTTCCAGGAGTGATTAGTCATGAGCGAAGCGGCAGCCAAGGCCACAAAAGGTGCAAGATAAAAGAATCCAACAAAACGGTATTTCATGATTTATCACGATACACAGATTGCTTGTACATGTTGACCTTGTTCACACGAATTCCTGAGCCTGCGTTTGGCGGAATCAAGTTCAGGCGGAAGGGCGAATGAGAGTGAGTCGCAGATGGGAGCCATTGAGGTTTGCGACAGATGGACTGAGAGAGATAGTCCACCTCTGAAGGATGAGTCCCAGTGAAATTTGGTGATGAAAAGTCACTCCGAGGTGGAGTTTGACAGTGAATTGGAAGTCTGCTGTAACAAATCTTTGTACATTTTGGAGTTTAAAAATCGTAAGTACGAATCTCGATGCATAAGTGTGTAGATCTGCAATTGGGCCTCATCAAACGTGTGTGGGGTCGGTTCAATCATATTAGCATTGATAATCTCGCGAACACGGGAGTCCAAGCTAACCTGTGGTGGAGGTTGAGTTGATGCGGGGTTATAGGAGAAAGAAAAGAAACGACATATATGAGCATGTTCGATTTCGTTCAACTTGCAACCTTCCAATGAAACTACTAAGCTTCAAAGAAGATGCTGGTTATGACGAGAGTGATTTTCGAACCATGCTGTACCACTCCTACGTTGTTTTTCCACAAATTTCCAATGTGAGTAGCATTTATAGATTATTGTTGCGTAATCTCGACGTATGATCTTTCTCCATTGTACAATGACCACATAATCATTCCCGCAAATTGCAAACTACGATTAATCGATAATACACATCGCCTAAGAGGGTCGGTAATACTTACGTGTACTAAATGACATTCACATCAAGTGAGATCTGTGGGACAGGTGCCATCCTTCCCAAACAGGAAAATCTTTATTTACTGTCTTCCGGATGGAGTTTTTAACCGGGAGGAAGTACCGTGCATTGAAAAGAATACAACAATGTGCCGGTAACTCAATTTCAACCACTCGATACGCTCAAGCGAAGGTCCAACATAGACGCTGCTAGAAACATTTTCTATCGTGCAGATACTTAAGAAACACGGCCAATAACCGGTTCAAGAATGTTATGGAGAGCAATTTCAACCTGTAAGATGAGACAGTGGAATAAATCCCGGACAAGATGGAAGTCATCTGACGCTTTAAACCTAGAAGATCCGCTTCAAACAGTCGAGCACGTCCGAAGAAGGCAATTGCTCTTCCTTGTGCTCAACTATTTCAGATGAAAGGACACGGTTTAGAAAGTGACTAGCATTCGAACAATTAGCCCTCCAACACCAAAATACCTAAACTTTCGTTAGATCTATCAGAGACCAATGATTAAAAGGGAATCTTTGGATAGGTCTGCCATATTCACAATACGTTGTTCTCACTACGCCATTGGATAAGCAACCAGTCCGTTCAATCCACAATAGTCTCAACAAAGTTTCCTTTAGTAATGATAATGGTTTCGAACACTGACTCGTTGCTAAGCCAGTCAGTTTTCTCGCCCATGGAATGGGAAAAAAATTGGTTAGAAAGAATTTTTAAAAATAGCACACCCGACTGCTTTGTGAGCTTAGCTTTGCATTGAAACAGAATAGGTTTAATTTCAAAATGTCATGTCCGCATATTTCAAATGTTTGAATGAAAGATGACCCAATCTGGCGGTGAATGGAGTTCCACGAGTTTCAACCGAATTGGACAAGCTATACAGTACAGTCATGGGAATACATTTTGAGTTACCACTTCGAAACAAACCGCCACTTTAGCCTGTAACAAACTCAAGACATGGAGAATCAATCGACTTGAGATTTTCAAGGTATCTGTTAAGTGACTTCGGAGGTGTACTGTAGTTATGACAAAAGACTAACAAATGTACCCTGTGTTTAAAGTTGTAGATAGGCTGAACAACGAAAGAACGTGTCACAGATAGCACATAGATGCGCGCGTGTAAAACAGAAGTGCAAGTATCAGTCTGCCCGCTCGCCTAACAAGATCATTGCCTGATTAGCTGTGGATGGTGGTAACCGTAGATGGGTTGGCGTTTGAGTCGCTTAAACAGCCCGTTTTAGTGTACGATGAATGCTAGGGAAAGTTCAGGGTCATAGATGACAGTCGGGCCTATTTACTATGACACCTTGAATGCGGAGCTCATGTGTTATAACCCAGATGTAGCGTCCAGTTGTAGAAATGTCAACAAGTTCTGCATGTAAACAAACTCCATTGATAAGCCCTGTTCAGATAACCTGGTGAGCAGTCATAGGTTACATAATTAAACATAGTATATGAGGGAAGCAAGACCAAGTTAACGATATTTACAAAAGAGAAGCTGATATATTTGAAGACCGTCAACGTGTTCACCTGGTCAAAGGTAGGAGTATAGATAAATGTCAGACGCTTCCACGCCAAACACATAACAGAGTGGTGGTCAATTTGAAGTCAGAATATTGTGCATACTCTTATGGGGGACTTAAACTAAATAAACACGATACGAAAAAATTGATGGCAATGAACTGGATACTTTTTTTGTACGCAGTAGACAATTTCCAGTTTAATGAGTCGTAGACAACATCTTTTTTTAATATTTTCCCGTAACACGTTTTTGCGGCCGGGTATCACTTTAAGACGACGTAAGCGGTTCCACTGAGGCATATCCAGAATGATTCAGATTAATCCGATGGTATTGATGCAGTGTAGCAAAGATCAGAAGCGAAAGCACACACCGGAGTTTTAACACTGTAAAAGATCACACTCACAAGCATTCTATTGAGTCGGATCAACGAACGCTCAAAATACGCGAATGAAGCACGGCGATGTTCACCATCTGAGTCGTATATCCCCTCCCCTTCGCTCACCTGTTGCGGCTATCTCGGCACATTAGTGTTTAGCCTAATCAAATCCGTTAAAAGGTATTTTATGGTAAACTTTCACAGTGCTGAAACTCCAGTGCGACGCTTTCGTTTTCGTCTTGAGTGATTGCGATACTGTGCTCTTCAAAACTTGGATCACCCTGAAAAGTAACGTCACTTCAGTCACCTTACAGTGACAAGCAGTGGGGAGAAAATACTGAACAAGCGAATGTGTTACAGGGATATTTTATGGTGGTGCAAATTTTGGCAGTGAGCAGTTTGATAAATCAAGAGAAAGATGCACATCCTACTGACAATATCGGTGGTGTAACGTACAGGTGAGGGTTCATCACATTACAATAATTATCCCTTTTATGGACTTACTTTTCATCTGCGCTCGACAAACTTAGATTAAATCCGTAAAAGACGGTTTCGCCTTCATACATATGCGATCGGCACTCATGAATTCGGAGAACTGAAACTCATGGAAACTAATCATACACGCATGGCCCCGTAACAGTGGATATATATTATGCATGGCGATTGGAAGCAGACAGTGAGAGTTGGATTTCACCTACATACTCTAATATACACTTTGGTTAATGTTTCAAACTTGGACTACAACAAACTTTTCATGTGGGAAACCCACATTTCAGTTTTGGAAAACGGAAACCCGATCGGCTGTCATTTCGGTTTGCCAATTATACTAACCCCAGTTCATCCCCTCTACGAAACCGCTGAAGTATTCACGAATGAGGAAGGAAATATTGCCAGCCAGAGTATACGGTTTTGGGATGAAATTCCCTTTTGTTATTCCCAAATTGACTGTCAAACTTTCTAAGCGAGTGCGGCAGAAATCGTTCAGGATATCCTTACAGTAGGAAACGGAAGCATTGTGCCAGCTCCCGTGAACACGAGATAATGCAATCCGCTTATCGTTCACTACATCCGTGGTATGAAAGCCAGAACTCCCGATAGCATACCATCAAAATTGCCTTTCGCACACGAGACCCGTGTCAATTTACTAGAGCGCACATCTGTACACACGCCCACGTCCACGGTGCGGTTTAGCAACAGACAGATACTCAATTGGAAAGAATTCATCCATCATCTGGACCACTTGCAATTCCGATTTAAACGTCAAAGGGCTTTTCAACCCCAGTGAGCTGATCGATGTTACATGAACGGCATGTTAACTTTCCTTGCACCGACAATGATGACCATACCTTTTTTAAATCTCATGCTCTTTCCGATATATTTTCGCATACCTATCGTTAATAAATAGTTTGGCAGATTTGTTAATTTGGAAAGGGATCTAAATATAAAAATTCTTGGCACCGGTTGTTGCGGTGGTCGATCCCTTGGGTTACTCAGTGGATTACATATGAGACAGTGGGACAGGTGGCAAAAGATGTCCATCATATTAACACAAGCAAGTGGGTTAGATCACGTAAACCTCATCCATCGTACAAGAAGACACATCGTAGATTTCCGCCTGAGAAAAGACAAGTATTTGAGGTAATTTTATGACGCAGTATGTTATATGCGTTACACAATTAAACAAGACTGGAGGTCACAAACGGTAATAGATAACCCCCTGAGTCATCTGCTCCCAGTCTGACTACGCAGTTTCAATGGAAGATCCGGACGTCAGGCCTAAACGGTCAAGTGCATCCAATTATCTACGGGCTTCACGGCTCCTAAGAGATTAGTCAAAACAAGCAGGACATACATCGCGATTTACTCTCATCAGTGGCTAACGTGAGAATATGTCTGCAAATCCAATTTAAGGGCGACTATCTAACCAACGACATGAGTAGCAAGCGGATAACTGCTTTGCAACTCACCTACCCAGTCGCCCAACTGTGCGTTTTGTTAAGCACTAGGTGGTTGACTGTATGTAGTGGCAATACACACTTAATTGATCAATGTCTCTCTCATAATATATCAGTTTAATTACAGTTGCAACAACAACTACACAGGCAGAACAGATCGGTGCTTCAACCAACGTATGGCGGAGCACATTACTAAGTGGTCATTAATAGTAATGTCAAAAATGACCGGTAGACTGTAATTAGCACAAAGAACACAGCTTCATTGCTCGCTAAACGTACCTTAGTAACGGTCACCGAGTTGATCCGACCAAATCATTCAAGATATTTTTATGTAATCATAACCCGAAACTGCTAGCGGTTAGTGGGGCAATGCCGGTCAGTATTGTGTGCACAGAAGGCGCTGACGAAATCGATCTCCTTGTATCAGCGGCGGTAGTGGTGCAGATAATTAAATTGAAACGCGTACCTCTAGGGCTAGGTTCGTATTAGCAGATCTCAGTCACCTCTGGCAACAGAAAGATATACATTCAATGTATGAGGGTCGCGTATACAAGGCGAGCGACAGTGAGGTCTGTGCAACTGTACGGCGGCGTAACATGGTCGCTCAAGGAATAAGACGAAAACGGTCTTCAGGTATTTGACCACCGATATCCGCGTTCGACCGTTCTCATCGGGTGGCACCAACCAGTATGTAACGAAGAGGTTGGTAATGACTACCAAGACATTCCTTCTGTTCAATCCTTACGTTTGCGCAGATTTATCCTACTAAGGATGCCAGTTATTCATATGTCAAACCGAGTACTCTTTACCGATGCTGTGATCAACTAGCGTAAGCTACCAGGTAGACAGATGATGATCTGGCATAAAGAAATGAAGTCGTTCATTACCAGGTTAGTCACTATAAGTTGGGTTCGTCACTCTGACTGGAGACCTCAGGATTCACAGGCGTTAGGTAAGGTGACAGCCAATCGCGCTCGGTGGCGTAAATGTAGTCGTTGTTTGACCAAGTTTTCTATGAAGTAAGTGTACTTAAGGACGTGGAGAAGTGAAAGCCGTAAGGAGGCAGTCTTGCTGGTGAAGCCTTATATTCACCTGTAACACGGTTGTTTGTTTGCGGGGTGTAAGCACCTCGCTGCCGAATGTTTGAATATAGACTTAGCTATTGGTGAATCGATTGGGCACAACACAATGTTACGAACAAGTTGTAATAGACTTAGCTATTTTTAATAGTTAGGTCCCTTTCCCTCTCTTCTATTTACTTCTCTTCCCGTGGATGGTTTGTCTTTTTGTTTATGGTTGCATGGCCGTTACGCGTCAGTAAGAACCGCCGGTGTTGCTATCTATGACAGTGATTATGGTGAGGATGACTGCATTATTAGTACATGAAAGGTCAATATTATTTGATTGGTTCACTTGTTGTTGCTATGCGCAGTTTGTTGCTGATGTGAGTAAATCAAAATCTTAACATCTCTCACCATACGTCTTCTCTTTGCTTTAATTAAAGTGATAAGTAAAAAGGTGTTTTGGCGAACAGTCTGTTTTCGGTTATTCATCATCGGGCCGATTACATAACATTTTATATCATCATGATTGTCAAGCAATGAAAATGAAAAGCAATTGGTCACACAATTACATCACGAGATTGTGAATTGGAGTGCAATTAGGTGACAGAATTGACCACCGGGGGTGTCGAATCAGTCACGGGAGGCCATGGTAACCGTAGGGCTTGTACAAATTTCTTCTGAGCGCACAACTGTGGGTTGCGCAACCGAATTCCGATCGCTTCCACGGTGGCTGGAATACGAAATTTGACTCCTCTGGATTGACGACTGGGCAAGCGGTAAATGGGCTGGAAAGCTACCTCCGATGTGACTTGGTATCCTGAGTCAACAAGATGAGCCAGAATGGCACTCGAAATGGACTTCACCTCGCCTTTAGTCAGCCACGCGGAGTGGTGTTAACGTATCCTCTGACAAAGGCGCCTGGTTGTGCGACCGACGTAACCTGCTCCACAGGAGCATGTGGTCAATTTTGTCACCTAATTGCCCTCCAATTCACAATCTCGTCATGTAATTGTGTGACTAATTGCTTTTGATTTTGATGGCTTGACAACCATGATGACATAAAATGTTATGTAATTGGCCCGATGATGAATAACCGAAAAAAGACTGTTCGCCAAAACACCTTTTTACTTCTAATGAACTCATGGGGCTATTCAAATCGTTAAAGTGATAAGGAGAAATCGATTTTTCTTTTCGAATCTAAGTGATTAGTCAAACAGGCCGAGTACAAAAAAAAATGCAATCATTGATGCTGAATGAACCGAACAATACAGTTTAACTCTGACAGTCTATTTTAGTCTGATCTAAGTAAGTTCAATCTATACCTATATGTGAATGCTGAAGAAACATTTTGGAGCAATTGTTTTATCACAGGAGCCTGAACAACCTGGCGGAAACACTGCACGTGTGTAGAAACGTTTCTTTCAAATCAGAAGGAACACCAGTCGATATCAGCATATACAATACACAGAGTGGGTTTATGTAGCAACCGTAATCAAGCATAATCCAGACAAAGCACTCAAGATCACGCTTAAAATGAGAAGCATTCCAACTACACTGAGGAAAACCGGTAGGCGGTCGCTCGATCCACAGTGATTTCTGGTCAGACTGAAGGCCGGTGTGATGAGAATGGTGACGATGATGATAATAGATTCGGATAAGTCAGCCAAACAAGATGGCTGATGTAATAAACCTCTTGTGTTACAACTGACAACAAAGATGGGCTGGGGATCATCCTCATAGAATTCCTCACACCCAAATTGAAATAGGCCTATAAACAACACATGGAGCAGTTGGAGACAACTGTACTAACCCGTTTCAGACTGTCTATCTTATTGTTTTTAACTAACTGTTATACCATTCTGTTATCTGAGACTATTCATGGTGCTCTTTAAGTTGCATATTCATTACAGCACGGTGCCCTGTGGTTTAACTGCCTGGATTAAAATGACTTGTTAACGTCGTCATAGATGTTTTGCCATTTTGATTTGTGTGATACTGATCTTAGTATGGAATGTTTCGGATCTTCATTATTACGTACACTCAGTGACATCATACCACTCCTAGCTTTGTTACCCATTGCTATGTGTCAGTTTCAAGAAGGCACATTTATTTTTGCGTGATTAAAAACGTGTTTTCACTTTTCCACCAAATTAACGGCAACAATGGGCAAATACCAAGCAGAATAACACTTCCTTCTGTGATTTCCACGATGGACTGGATAACCTGCTAAGTGGATGACGCTAGCGTGATATAAGCATCAGAAAATTGTTATGACTCTGTTAGTTGGAAACTCCCATCATCTCACAGTATGGTTGGACTCATAAGTCATTTTCCAATGCTGTTTTATTTTCCGTTCTTTCTATAGAAGCTTACTGTCTGTCCGTGATAGGACAACTGTTGGACATGCAAGCGGTCCGGTTTGCCCCAATATTCACGGCAAACTCATAACCGTTGTACATTTTTGCAGCAAAGTAGCCCGAGATTGACCGAAAATTGCTATGATACTTGTTATCGGCTGCAATGTTCCAGAGAACAGACAATAAGAGAATAAAATTATGCAACTAAATAACCATGTTGGCATTCACCAGACTAAAGTAGCAATGTGTTTTGGAAAAAAGATTGCCAACTAGGAATCAAGTTTGGAAAAATTATTTTTAAGGCCTTGGAAGTCCTTATTGCGGGGTCAACTTTCATAATCCCCCTAATTTTGTCTATCAAGCTCGAATGAGCTTCTAAGTAAATAGTATGATGTTAGTTTGCATTAATGTTGTCCAGGCAAATACCACACTTTACGAGGGTGAATGATATGAGGAACTCCATAATGCCTACCAACATGAAACTCACTTCACGGGGGGATAGGATTGAAATGAAATCTTCGTAGATCATACGTGCTTTCTCTTCGACAAGTTCCGGATTGGTTTCCTGTTTAAGTTCTTCACAAGCAAGCCAAAACAGTATATTCTCTTCGCTGTACTCGGAACGTAGAAACTCGCGGAACACTTTACGACCACCTGCAAAGCACAGATAACAGATACAACGTGTGTGAGCACGGTGTGGAAGCTATTTATTGCAAAACCGAATAGCCGATGGAATATAACATACAATATATAGCACAAATATATTTGATATAACATTAGGAATGGAATACACGGGAATAGTATAGTTCGGGAAGTAGATGACAGCGGTTTGACCGCTTTGACCTTGGCATTGCTTGCGATAACGCAGGTACCCAGAACTAGTTACTAGATTTAGACAAGAATTCTTAATCTAAACCGGATTACTTCTGAAGACCAGGTGATCGTACAACGCTCTGAAATCGTAGAGATCTTTGAAAATATATGCGGCGTTACACTACATTATATTAGTATACTTGATTGTTAGTAATGCAAAACAAATCCCTAGGTAACGCATGTTGAGTGAGGGAAGATATGGAGTTCAGCGTCAGGACGCAAAGGGGGCTAAATTATAAAAAGCGGCTCGACTGTCATACGTTTCGCACATTACAAAGTTGAACACAAATATACTGGATCACAGCTTTCACGTTAAACCGAAATCTCTGGTTGGTCCACTAAAAAGGGTAATCTTGGACTTGCATTTCGTTCAGTGACAAGAGCATATCTACCATACGTCACGTGAAAAAAAACCTGGACTGTAGCTGTAGGATGAGGCGTGTCTGATTCATTCTATCCTATGGTTAAGAAACTTGATCTGACAATTGCCAATCTATCAGTGGACGTGTTAAGTGGTTAGCCACTACCGTCTACACTGAATGCCCTAAATCTAGTGGAACGATGACTGCATGCGCTACGTGGTCACTGGTCACAATATTTCGAGATTTATAGAATACACTACCAGGTGGCCAAGTTATAAAAACGTACAATTTGCCATGATTGGACCACCTACTCTGTGTGTCAACTCAGCGTGTATCATACCAAACGTTAATTACCGGGACCACCAACAGGTATGTTGCACTATACAATTGGTGAAAGAGGTAGGAAGATGTACACATTCGTCATCTTTGGTTGTCGGACCTAGTCTCACTCATGCAGGTTACCGCATATCATGTTCCCAATCCCACACTGCCTTGTTAGTGCGAAAAATATCCACTCCATGATGGTTTCCGGTGTACCGCATTCAACGCTTCAATCTAAAGGAAGAAACAATGAAACCCGCAGTCCGGTTCTGTGATTGATACTGTGTTGGTTGTAAGTTGCATGCATCGGCTGATCTCGCTCGGTGGTGTGAATGTTGCAGTTGTTTGATCAGGATTTCTGTAAAGTAAGTGCACTTAAGCACGTGGAAAAGTGAAAGCTGTAAGGAAGCAGTCTTGCTGATGACGCCTTACTTTCACCTATAGCACGGTTGTTTGTTTGCGGGGTGTAAGCACTTCGACGCCGAATGTCTGAATATTGACCTAGTTATCTTTAATAGTTAGGTCCTATTCCCACCCTTCTATTTTTTTCTTCCCGTGCATGGTTTGTCTTTTTGTCTATCGTTGCTTGGCAGTTACGGGTCAGTAAGAACCGCCGATGTGTTGCTGTCTATAATAACCATAATGATAAATTTGTACGCATGACATTTTGGGCCTACGTCTAATATTGTTCCAAGTTTTGGTCACAAACCCTATCCTTCTAAGAAAAGTTCTTTCATGAAGCCACCATTCAGTTGCGTATGTCGCCCGTTAAATTAAGGATTACGTGATAATTTGAATTGCTACTTAGGAACGCTGTTCAATACCGTAATGCAAGATAATCAACAGTGCACACACCACTACTTTTCACTAGAAAGAACTTGACTTGTGAAATTATTTCTGGTGGATCAAACCACATGGTTACTGCCACGGTCGTTTACATTTACATCCGATCGTAGGCTCATTGAGTGGCATGCATAAGCAGGGCACATCTGATGGTTCTATGTCCGCCTAATAATGATTGCCGTTAAACGTTCAGATGTACTTAATTGGTAACATCCAGTGTGGGACTAGTGATATGCACAAGCCAATAGATTCAAAGTCCGCAGGCGTATACACTCGGTGGCACAATGACGAGACCTGTATTCAGCTGACTGATTTCTACTCTCACAGCAGAGGTACTCTTTAAAAAAAATCGACAATCTGACTGCAACATACAAATTCGCTCATGCGGCCATATCACACTGCTGCTTTGAACATGACGTCTCAGTCACTTGGGGGACAAAAAAATATTGCGACCCACCAATAGATGCTACCAAGGTAAGCACACACAATATGTTGGGTTGATAATGCGGACAAATGAGCGAGCCTGAAGTTTTGGACAGGCAGAGCTAATCAACGAACGGGATTATTGCTACATTTCACATTGAAAAAGATGCAATGCAAAGTAAAATTGAGGAGTTCAGATTTTGGTATTTCAAGTATATTAATTTAAGCCCACGGGAGATCAATGGACGATTTTGGAATTCAACGTTTATAGTCCATGGTTCCCAGAGTGTTCAAGTTTACGGATGAAGTTAAGTAGAATGGAACGACTAGCTACCCTACTTGAACGAAGTAGATTCTGAGTTTGTCAACTGACGTCAGATATGACCAGTTCTTTGGAAACCAACATTATGGCTGAATTGGGCGGCTCGACAACAATGAGTTAAAGAGTGCCGTGTTACTGTTGCGGTTTAATAATCGACGGAGGAAAAATTCTCCTTCTCCTCAGCAGTAATAAACACAGTGTTGTTTGAAACAAGATGATATTCTGTGTGGTATGAATATACGAATAGGATGTGACATTTATTGACGAAAGGAGATGGTCTGGATGTACGTAGGTACTACTGACATGATCTCAGATGGTAGGTTATATTTTTTGATAGGAAACTCACCCTAATGGGGAACGTTTGGAGCATTTTCGTCTCGCCATAAAACAGTAATAACCAGAGAGGTAACGCAAAAACTAGGTCACAGTTTACTGGTTGGCGAGTAGTCTGCACCAATATATATATATATATATATATATATATATATATATATCCCTGCGTGGATTTGAAACATCAAAATAAATCGTTCACTACTCAATGTGTGCATTTTTTTAATACTTTAAATATATATGTATACATATACATATGACTAGGTGTAAAAGGTGAACACCGCGTGATGGGTATTTATTGTGACGTTTCATATCCACACTAAGATCTGTGGTCAGACAAAATGATTATAGAAAAATCACACGTCGGTTGCCGGCTGGTCAGCATGTCTGTCTGTTTATCACTCGTCTCTGCCGTACTTAAGTGATCGATGGGGTGTAGCGAGTAACAAGGTCGATGTTTCTGTTGAAAGCATTCTGAGAGAATATCGATTCAAGGACTACTCGTTCTTGCATCCCTTTTGCTAACTCGATCACATTGGCATCGGCCAGTTTGACCTCGTCATCTTTGGTTGCACAATGCTGCCAACACTGTCACTGTTATGCTCGACTTTGTGCCATGTGATGTTCGTGTAGACGTGTCTTCAAATGTTTAACAATTTCGCTTACATAGGCTTAGTCACAATCTTACCAGGGAATAGAGTATATTACAGTCGCTTGTCCATGCGCTTCAACTGGATCTTTGATTGTACAAAGCTTGTTTCGAAGGATGTCTGTTGGCCTGTGGGTGATTTTGACTGCAGATTTTCCCACAATGCAATCAGTTGCCTGCGGGATTCCGTTTACGTAAGGCAATATGATCTTCTCTCTCGTGCAGTTAGCAACAACAATCGGCCGGGTCTTGGTGCTCGAGTTTATGAATGGTCTGAGGTAGCCGTTTGACGTGAATAACGCATAGGTGTTTTTCCCCTTTTTGTAGTTCAAGCGTACTGCAGTGTGTGGCTACGCGACCAAAAATGTTCGCACGACAGTATAAAGTTGAGTGTTCTTGGTTTGAATTACACAGTTGTCTGTATGGTTCCATTCGATTGTCTCAATAGTAGTACATCCAGGAATGGCATCAATGGGTTGGTTTCTGCTTCCTTGGCGAACTGAAGTTCCGGTAATAATATTTTGATGGTCTTGTAGCAAATGTCAGTCTGCGCACGCACGAATGTATCATCCACACATTTCAGCCACATGCTGACAAGCCGGCAAACTGGGTTTAATTTTTTCATCATCACTTCGTTTGACAACGGATTGTAGCGTGGATTTGAAACGTCACAATCGCTAGACATCTGAAAAATCACACAATCCGTGAAGCCTACACATGTTGAGTTATGTCACCTGCACAAATGTATACGTCACAACGTCTATCCACAGAGTATACGACTAAACATGCTAGTCTCATCCTACCAGAAGTGTCACACAACGCTGGCAACCGGTGCATAATTTTTCATGATCATTTTGCTTGATAATGGATCCTAGTGTGGAATTGAAACGTTACAATAAACACCCATCACTCGGTGGTCATCTTTTGCATCTAATCGTAATACTACCTGGGCTGCAGATATTCTCAACAACTAAGCATATATATACAAAGTATCTAACTGACATATACTGAATAGTGGCGTTTAAAACCACACTAGGATATATATATATATATATATATATATATATTTGTTGACGATATTTTCACTTCTGAAACGGTGTGTTATGTCTAAAACAGACGGAAACACTGATAAACCTGAGTGGTCATATATCTTTTTTGTGGAATGTATGCATCATTTCCAAGGTTAAACCATTGCAGTCATAAATACTTCAGAAGAAATCACTATCTGAACGTGAAAACTAAGTTTAAATACGGTTTTCGACCTCTATTACAGTAGTTGTGCGACTTAATGTTACTGTGCTTCATTTGCAGCTCTGGGTAAACTGACACCGTGAACTGTGCCTCACTGAAGAACACAATTGCATGCAGTTTGGTTTTATTAACGCTTTTCTTGCTAGTCTATGAGCTTACAGACAGCTGCGTGGGCGGTCTAAGTGAACAGGGAATTAACGTAAAAAATACTCAACTAACGCTTCAGTTGCATGTTTTTAAAATGATCTAGTTAGACAACGCTTTGTTTGAACAAAACGGAAACACTCGTATCACAATTAAGCTAGAAAGAAAATATTTACATGAACGTCTAGATTGATAAAGATGGTGTTCTGTTTTCTGAACTACATTTCAATAAAACTAAAATGAATGACTTAATACAATTCTTTGTACACACATTAACAGCGACGCACAAACTTACGTTATAGGATCAGAATATAACAATTTGTTAATTATGGTTTCCCACGTAAATGACAAAACCATAGATCTGAATTGTGAGGTACTCGGAGATTCAAGTGACAACCACTGTTAATCGATCGAGATTACGAAAAATAGGCGACAAACAGTGACTAAAAATAAAGCTAATCGGAACTCTTTCATAATCAGTGCGAGTCAGTTTACAATACCTATTATATACTATTTCTGTTACAGTTCTCAATGATTGCTCATGTTAATGGAGGAGAAATCCTTGCTGGTTATTCGTTTTTACGGACCGCTGTTCAAGAATATCATTATCCGGTTCGGAAATTAAAGCCTGTACGACAACAAGAATGTGAGTAGCATTCATCGCCTAGTTTAGTCATTCATATAAGGTCAAATATAAGGGACAGTTAAGTTATCAAGCAGATGTTCTAACTTATCGATCTATGACGTGAACGTAGCATAAAACTTGATTAAAAAATCATCTCGCGTCGATCATAGTGAAAAACGAGTTGATGAATGTTGAGAGTTCCGAAGTGAGAATGCTGACCACATAATTCACCTCCTCAAGTAAACTCGTAGTTCGGTTCCGACGCATTCCAATGCGTTTGCACTAAATATGCCGGTAATTCTCCAGTCCGTATCTGTCAAATATATGTACATAAGCAAACCGGGCAGCATCTGTGCTTGTGTTTGAATACGATCTGTTGTCGCTATAACGCCAGATTACAGAAGCGACCAGAAGAACAGAGATGGCAGTCTGGATGGGCCGAATTGTCAACAAAGTACAGGCTGTGACGCTCACGACTGGCTGATAAACTGACAAACTTTCACTAATCAGACACTAGAGCATGCCAGATTTGTTTCTGCTGATTGTTCATTACCCAAGCTTTATTCAAGGCAGACCGACTTGCCCGTGTCAATGAGATCTCACCATTTGGTTCAAACAGGCAGTCGAGAAGTGTCTTGTGACTTACCCGTGCGAAATAACGAGTAATCGTGGACAATAACTTCACAAGCTTGAATGAGTTACTTCCACATAATCTTCTCCCGCTGCTAGCTTTAACCATAATATGTACACAAATATTGGACCTTCATAATCAATGACTGATATACAAGGAAACTGGCAAATTTAGAGACTGGACCGAAGGAAGAGAAGACTGCCAGATATCAGAACCCTGGACAGTTTATTATGAACTCGTAGTAAGACCTTCCACAGACAATAAGGTTGTATCAAAAACAATACAGTACTAGATCCGTTTAGCCGGGAGTGAATCCAGGACAAAAGTTGTTACGTGCAGACTATGATGGATAGCGTGTCAATGAACCTAAACTTTATTGCACGGCGGGTAGACAAAAAAGGACCCTACAGGTAGTAGGGAGAAGACGAACACTGGTTGATCCTAGCATTTCGTATTGTCTGTCCACCACCAAACAATAAATACATAAGATTAATAGATTGGGACGAGGAATATAGTGGGAGAAAAACCGAATGGATTGGAGGACGAGTGTGCTAAACCAATAGGTTCATGAGAGTCTAAGGTTTACATATGATTGTTGTTGTACATGTATTGTTGACAAAAGACACTAATCGCGATCGCCTCAACAAACCACAAGCGGATTAACGTGACGCGTTATAATACTGCATGTCAAATCCCTCACCATACTGCTATACTAACCCCGGCGGTGTGTTGTATTTAGCCTGATGATGAAGCACTGAAAACAGGCTTGACCATGACCAAACTGGGCATATTCAGAGTATTTAGACAAACCAAGGACCCCAATGTACTGAAAGAATTTGTTAAGTATACTGAGTTTAGTACACAAATAGAAGTGAACGCTGCTGTCGAGTCTCTTGAACAATGTTTCGTACGCTCGGAATTTCCGAAACAATACTAGACCATCCTCAGATAAAATCGCATCAATATTAACGGTACTTCACTACAAAGACTAGTTTTAACTGAGAAGGACACACGGACGAGCAGAGCATTCGGCTTGGACTAAAAGCAGACTACTTCCACGAGGATATTAAGAGAGTTGTCACCGAAGGAGGCAAGCGAGTTTGAGAGTTACGTTCAGCATATCGTGACCAAAAGAGGAGAAAAAAAGACAACCAGATTGAGAAATCAACTCAACCCAACCATACCTAAGGCCTAATTTCCGAGATAACCGCAGCGGTACGTGCATAATTTTTTCTCTTTGGTATTGGATAAATTTGCTTTCAAAGTCTTATCATTAGAACCAAAATTCTGCTGTCCTGAAAGTAACTTTAGGCAATTGGATTTAGAAAGTCAATTTAAAAACCTTCATGATCGATCTGAAACCATCAAATTAACCTTGGTTTAATCGTGTTACACTACCAGACCCGGAAAACCAAAGGTAGAAACCCATTTACTCGACAGCATCTAGCTGCACAGCAGTCCCTAAGGCAAAACGAGGATATAATAATATAC
>JTDE01000288.1:200068-224634 GCA_014338405.1 Paragonimus skrjabini miyazakii
GCCATTACGGCCGATTTAGATGTGTATGTAGCCGTATCATGCAACGGCAAAATGGTTAGCCTAGTTGCTAGAGCCAGTTAGGAAAAAACTAGCGATTCATAATCTTAGAGATCTTTTTGAATCTGTTGAAAAGGTAAAGAAACTGAACGCGAAAGAAATGCGTTTATTCTCGCTTGATATCACGTCTCTTTTCAGAAATATCCCAATAAGTAAGACAAATGAGTTTCTCGGTTGGCATATAGAAAGCAATGATATAAAAGTGGGATATCAGTAGATGAATTGAAGTAGCTTTTGTATCGCTATACTTACAACGTTCAGTTCAGGTTGTTCCGTAAGTTATATCACCAAAATGACGAAGTAGCAATGGGGTCACCGGTAAGCCCTTTATTAACCGATATTTTCAGGGTAAAACTTGAAAGTAGTTCAATGACAGACCACATAAAGTCATTGGCCTTTTATAAACGTTATGTAGACAATATCTGCATGGTAGACGAATCTAAATTCCTCAATGAAACACTGATGCACTTCAGTTGTGCCCAAAAAAACACCCGCTTCACTCTGGAACCCAAACCATCTGTAGGTATAGTGTTTTTAGATGTGTTCAAGTCATGTCGTGAAGACGGCACAATACAACGTGTAAAGCAACCTGACCAGGACAGTATACCAACCTTAACAGCTTTGTACATTTGAGACAAAAGAATAATTTGGTCCGGTGTTTACTGGATAGAGCCGTGAGAATCTGCTAGGATGACACCACACACGAAGAAAAATAGTTTATATTTAACACAACTTTTGAAAATGACCATCCAGAACGGTTTATTTGTAAGCACAGGATAGTTAACACAAAGGTAGATATACCGGAAATTGTAGACAAAAACCTCTCCATATTAGATTATTTTATCAAGGCGATAACAATGCTGAAAATATAACCAGGCGACTTAGCTTAGCACTTTACAAAACCTATTTCGCGGCTCACTTACGTGTACGATTTACCTCCACACCAGCTTTGCGTTCCCAGTTAAAAGATATACCGTCTGTACATGTGGCCTCTTTTTAAGTTTATCGTTTCGTTTTTCTTGTGGATCAAGCTACATAGGTCGCACAACAAGAGGACTATCTGATCGCATGCGGGAGCATCATTCGGCATGGCTAGCTCGAGGATTGATAAGGGCTTGCTCATCGGCGGTCGGTGCGTACTTGGTCGAATCGAATCATCTGACCAATTCGAGAGATCAAAGATTCGCTCGAGCCGATCTATCGGATCTGTGGTGTGCCAACGAAGTGGGTCAAAGGTCGTTCACTAACCATCACAATCCGTCTACACCCATTACCGTTGTGCTCACAAAAATGTTTCGTCAAAACATTGAGCCTACCGTGGCCATGTATCAACAACCCGGATCGGTCTGTTACGTAGGAGAACCGACTTACCGAAAAATGTTTACAACCCAAGTTAATGGCGTTACACAATTAGACTTCACGAGTTTGACTAACTTGACATTAATGATTACAACCTCTCATCCTACTGATGTACTACCCACGACGAACCCATATAAGCGTGTTTTATTTAGCCTCATGATGAAGCACTGAAACAAGCTTGTTTGCAACGCGTTTCTTCTCATGACTAAACCGGGCACATACACGGTACAACAAATCTAGATCTGGTGATTCACAAAGACAGGAATCTACATGACTGCATGATGAATGAAGTAAGCTACGTAGTCAGGACGCCAACTCGTTTCGGTAAACGTTCTTTCATCCTAGAGCTCTGTTGCTTATCGGTTCTGTTGATGTAATTTTCGCCGCACCTACACACAAATTGGCAAATACATTGCGAATTTGCGCAAATATGTTGTTTTCTTTCACTGGTAGTTTGTGAATCACCACTGATAGTTTGTGGGTCAATGACAACGACCTACTGGGCTACAGCTGGATTCGAAACCAGTACCAGAAACAGCTCGAACCGTTCTACCGAGTGTAAAGCCAGAGAGGGGGCTCAGAAATTTCACAGCTGCATTCATTCACCCACACCTTCCATAGGGAATGCACCAAATGTTCGAAGGGATCGATTGTCCCGGTAGAATTTTGTAAACGGTTTACACAAGAATCGATTAACGCCACTGTTAAGTATTGAAACTGTGTTACTTATAAGTAATCTGAAACATATGTTAATTTGGAAGAGACTCGATCGTGCAAAACTGGGTTTTGACTGGATTCGCGCCAACTGTAGTTTAAACGCGTTTCATCCACAGAACGAGGCATTTTGTAGCTTAAAGTGAACAAGTGTCAACCTCAGTTAATAATTCCACGTAGTTTCTTTTCAGCTGTAATGACTCTGTCTACTGCTACCCGCTACTGGTTGTGCCTACCTTCGAGTATTCATTAAATACTCCAATGTAGTTGTGAGCAGTTGAAGCTCGTCGGTCAAAGTGTTCACGTAACAAATAAGTCCAATATGCAATGTTGTCCACCTGTTCTTTATTGATTCCAAGTCTGTGAAGTGGATGTACCGGCCAGTCTTGGTTGGTTTCTGATACACATACCCTGTATTGGTACGTTATCGTTGTGATTGAGCGTGCAGTCTAGAAGTGGTCAGTAGTCGTTCTTTTCCAGCTAACAGGTGTTTGTTCTTTTTGTCATATCATCCCTTGGTTATGAGTAATGTGTAAACATGAGGACGATATTCAAATAACACCTGTATAGCGATCTGGTTGGAATTTATTTACTTAGTAGCCCTGCCATTATCAAGGTATTATGCGACAATCAGATAGCATAAAACTACTATCGCCTGATGCAAGGAAACATTAATAAATAGTGACTTAAGGTCTACTGAACGCTGAAGGTGTTTATCACATTCACTTTACCAAGACCTTTGACCCAAACGAACGAGCCAAACTTTTGTTTTAACGGCGTCAGTGGTTGCACCAACCATCGAGCTAATTTGTGTTGCTGGCATTGCTCACAGCTGAAATCAGACAATGATCTCTTGGTTTCTGTTTTGGGTCAACCGTGCACTTGCGATGATAATGAACGGCAAGGTTTTAGTGATCCGAAGATATCCTCATCAATTACTTGGTGCAATGGTAGCAATTTGACGTGCCGAATTATTCAGTACACCATATCGGTTACCTTTTCAACGCTGTCGATACGTTGGAGTTTGCCAAAGTCGTTTAGTTCAGGTAACATCTTCTTGGCATACTCTGTTGTGACCATAACCATATCATTTGGGGATTAATTTGATATCAGCACGACAGCGCTTCTAATTTTCTGTTCTCTTAGGGCTTCCAGATGACGGTTTCTTGATAATTCAAAATTGACCTATTGAACTAGACATTCTGCTGAGTGAACAAGATCGCAATTGCCTCACAAATGGATAGGTCCCGTGTCAGCGATTAAATCTCACAGAGTGTGGCAAACTGCGTGTAGGCAGCTCAAGCTTTGTGTGGGAGTTGATATGAAGTGAGTTGGTACACTCGTGAACTAATCTTTGTTAGCGTTATTTACTTCTCATGTGTGAGAATTTACAGTGACATGAAAGATTGTTGCACTATACACACCCGAAGCCGAGCAAACAATGAATGAGGATAGAAAAATCGAAATAAGAACACCATTTCGCTTTAAGCCGGCCGACAAACTTACAAATTGCACGTTCCAACCTCCCTCCGATAACTAGGTTTTGGCAGCCTACCTAAAGCCAGCCTACACACAGCCAGGTAACTACCACGAAGAGCGTTAAATCTCAAATCTGGACAAAAACGGCCTGTAACCGAACAAATTCGAAGATAAAGGGCATAAACATGCAGAAGAAGACGGTTGAACATGGCCTATTGACATACCAATCGAATCTATATGTTGTGCCTCATCTTAGTTTTACTTTGACTCCTACCGTACCAATCCAATCCCGTTAGTTAATATTTATAGTCCAATCCTACATGAAAACGTTGTATGTAGCGATAGCTCACAGAGAAGCATGTAACCAAACAAGGTAGCCCTCCTTCTGGTACGTTAAGAACAGAACGTTGAATATGGGTACGGTATAAATTGATTGTAACAGTAACAAAACACAGGAAGAAGCAAGCAACTTATATAATAATCTTCCGTAACTTAATTGACCTGCCGAATTTTGAAAGACGCATAATATGTTGTCTGCTAAACTGAATCAGGGCGTACCAACCAGGCTCGAATTCTTCGCCTGTACGGGGTGAACTGGTGAACACCATTACTGTCCAAACTGCAACGTAATCAGCATCACTGACACAGTAGATCATTTAGTATTTAAGTTACAATCCAGCAGATATGCAAACAGACATCATGTACCATGGTCCAGATGTGACTACGCAGCAGATACACCTTGATAAATTTGCATTTTTCGTACAACATTCCAAAGCGTTCTGTGCTACTGATCCCTCATAATCAGCTTCGACATTGGTTGAACGTCAAGCCAAAATGTATGATTAGAGCTAGAGTTGAATCGGCATTCGTTATGACAGTAGCCCAGAAAGTACTCATCGAGATTACTGGACTAAAGAGTATCTCTTAAGGGGGTGACAACTTGGAACATATTGTGTTTGTCTAGAACAAAATGATTTTGAACAGTCGCACAGCAAACATGTTACACAGAAACCATTTCGGTCAGTCATGAAGAATCGGACATGAGTAAGTCATTCGAGTGTTCTGCACACAGACTGTGTTCATTTGTTGGATGTGTAACAGAGCGCATTTTTCGGAAGTGTGCATTTATCAGCTGTACACGTTCTAACTCAAGACATTGTCTTATGACTGTGAAACGTCAGTCAATACATCTCTTCGTGAGAATATAATTTAACGTCAAGACATTCAAGATTTGTTAGTAATTTGTGCAAACTTGTAAACTAATAGAGTTTCACCTCATGCGACTGTTTTGATGAGCCACTGTGCCGACGTGTCTGATCATCTGACTAACAGCATGTACATAGTTCAATTATATTGTGAAACAATCGAATTGTACACCAACTACATGTATTATTTTGAAAGTGAACGAAGAATTTCAGTTTTTATTCCATGAGGCAAAATCGTAGACAAACTGGTAAGACTGATAAAGACTTAAAGATTATTTTGACCGAGCTAGGTTGCAGGCTGATATGGCAACAAAATCGAATGAGTTAATATTAGCTTACCGGGGCATTGCATTAGCAAATCGAAAGAATCCTCCCAACTCTTGATTTCTTCATATGTTAATCTGTGTTGTATAAGGTGAAACGGGAATGCTATAAATCACAGTAAGGTTATATGAACAAAAACTGATGATCAGAAAAAGACAATTCGGAGTAACTGACAGATACAAACTAATCGATTGAATGAAACACATCTGACATGGAAGGACAAGCAGATGAGTAGTATGCCCGATGTGCATGAAGGTTACTGCGTACATATAATCAGAGGGTATTTGTACTGTCGCAGTAGATATGTATACACATGTTACATATATAATATATGTATACATATATACAGCATGGCTAACGAAATTAGTCTTCAGATTAGCCTGCCATAGATTCAAATGAAGCCTATCTGCAAAGGTCACCATAAGTAGGTTGCGCTGCACCAATTGCGGTTCCAAACATACATCCCGTAGTCAGTGTAAACCTGAGGAAGTAAGACCGGGAGATTTGTGAGTGAATGCCTTTGTGATCCAGTCGACCAATAGGTTAATGTGAAACATTTGTACCTCGAAAACAAATAACAAAGACACGCCGGCGGTAAATTTTAGGCCAGGGAGATAGGTATTAGAAATATGAGGCAAAAGGGGTTTCAGTATAGGAGTATACACCAAAGTACCCTATATAGTAATGGAAAAGTAAACACTATGAGTCGTGTTCCTGAGTACTATGGTCTGGGTTACCGTTAACTTCAAAAGTAGTCAAAAAAAGACAAGTTAATAAAAAAAGGCACGGATACATAAATAAGTAAACGAATAACATAACGGAAATACGCTAAGACGACTTAGTACTCTTAGGCTGTTGACTTCGACTCACTCCTACTTCTGAAACCGTTCCCAGTCATCGATGTTTACTGTAATCTGCACCTTCCAACATCGCACAGAGAGATGATCAAAACATTCATAACTTCCCGACGGCATCAATGCCTAGCAGCCTCACAACTGCTTCCAAGCGTCAACTGCCGCACGGTACAGTGTGACGCATTGGCTGCCTCAGCATATGACGCAAGTGAATGAGAAAGTGTTGACTGTATACTTTAAGTACTTCGATCATCGACTTGAAATGGATTGTTTAAAAGCACGTCGACGGACCGCCACATTGCTGTCACATTTTGACCACTTGGTGTCGGCTAGATGACAGAGACAAAGACGGTCCGATACAGAGAACTGAAATACGTTTTCAACACGAGTGGGTCGAGTAACCGCTCCGCAGCGCAACGTGAACCTTCCATCAAACCGACAAACGGACGTCTTTGCGGAGCAACAAACTGGTAAACCTGCCTTTGTTGTACCAATAAGAACCTCGTCAGCAATATTATTACCTCATGTGATGACACTACCCAGGGCAAGTTAAGCGGTCAATAGCCTCAGACGACCTGCTAGTTATGATAAGGACAGGGTCAGAGCAAACTTAATCATGAATTAACACTAAACTCTGAAGATGCAAAATGTAGATCATACAGACCAGCCACATTATTTAATGGATTCAACATTGTCTACATGTTATCTTTGGAACCAAGTAGAGCAATATTACCCGTCCAATTCAGCTAGTTTAATGGCGAGCAAAAGCTCTACTCGGAGATCCACAAAACATATGAGTAATCCTTCCAGAATAGTATCAAACGTATGGCTGAAAGAGGAAGCAGATGCCTAGACATCTCAACCGAACACCACTTGGAATGAAGAATTCTCAGAATAGCTGAGCCTAATTGCATACCCTGCACTCGTACAGAACACAAAAGAACATTTCTAACTTCGCCAGAATTCCTCGGTCGTGGATGCATACTTGGAGAGCATGTCGGATAGCCGAATATAAAATCGGTCAAAACGTTGTTCAAAAAAAAGCTGAAAAAACAGTGCCGATGCTTCAGCGTTTGTTGTACGGTGGATGTATAAGTGAGAAATCCACAACCAGGTCACAAACCCATGTCCTTCCTTTATTCGTTTTTTTCTGTATCTCGAAGGCTTCTGCATACATGAGCTGATGAATAATTAAACGAGACAGGGGCAATGTAATACTTCTGTAGATGTCACATGATGCTCTGACGCTTTATTCGACCTACAGATGATAAGCAACAATCCAGAGGCACATCTTCGGTCATTCTCCCAAACAGAGAGCGTGTGTCACACAACTCGCATTGAGTTAGTTCTGTAAAGTCCGCCACTCACTGGATGAACTACTATCAACTACTTCTACGAAACAAAAGTCCGAGCAAAACGATCACTCATTGGCAGATGCAAAACCAAGGAGTACAATCGATTAGGCTGGTTGGCTAAAACGCTCGTATCTCTCGCATATTTGAATATCTTTGGATATACACAAAAAATTAAAATAAGAATATTTATTATCGTTTAAAAGCCAGTATATAGCTATTTGCAACTGATATCGAATCACCTTCCCTCCACAATGAAGGCCACGTTTAATTTTTCCAGCAGGATGTTCACGAAGTCCCTCATGTATTTTTCTTCATTATTCAACGAGTACATCAGCCAAGCCGGACAAGTTCTTATCTGTAAAGAGTTGGTTGGTTGCTCAACCCCGATTAATTGCAAACATAGTCAGCCGGATGAAAATTTGACGAGCGTGACACTGCAAAGTCACTTACTTTCTGAAATGCGTGGATCGACTAGCTTATTCACTGCAAACTGCCGCTATGCAGTTCGCTAACGAGAAGGTCACGTTGAAGTTGAAACACGTTCACAAACTCATACGATGGATTGCTGTTAAGTTTATTGCCGAAGCTCAAATTAGTGTGGCCTTCAATATTAAACAATACACGCCAAACATCACATTTGTATGATTCGGAAATGTTAAAATATTTTACGTTTGCTACCACATCATTCATGTGTGAAGGCGATAAACCATTTTCAATTTTCTATGCGTGAGATAAATTGTGTTTTACTGAGTCAGTTTGGTCCATGAATTAGTCAGTCAGTCCCGGTTGACAAACATGCTGAAACACCTTTTTACAGACTTCCTCATTCGCTCTGTTCACAAATTGAACTGTTGTTGAACTCAACAAGAAATTTCGTGCTGATGTTCCGTATGACCTAAAAGTAAACTAGGAGCACGAAGGAGTGCGAATGTATGAAGTATGGAATTAATGGGTGAACGATGGTACCCATGAAAGTGGGTACTGGTATTTCATTAAGTGTAGGCAGCTTTCTGAAAAGAATTATGCAGAGACACCTTGAGCGGAAACAAGTGGGAGAAAAAACGAGTTAATGAACGCTTTTAAAAAAATGTCAGGCCGGTTGGTTCTTGAGCACACAATATACTTGTAAATATTTCCTGAATCGAAAATTCTACCACAAATATTACTTCAACAGATATGTCATGGAGTACATAATGTCGGTGCAATAAAGATTCCTTAGAAAGTATACAGCAGTATCAAACTTCAGGTTGCTTTAGGTGCTACGTGCTGAAAAGTGATCAAAGTTCTATCAGCCCAAAAGCAGTCAATCTCTTTTACAGCAATCTTCACGAGAAAGTTCATCCCGATAGTTTACTTAATTTGGATTATCTCTATAGAGATGTGATCAGTAGGAGCGTAAGCAGACACAATGAATAAATTTCTGAAAGTCTTGAGTCTAGAGTTGGTCTTAACGGAACCTGTCAAGCGGACAGCACAAAGTCTACTGCTAACAGGAATCCAATCTATCAATGCGGCTGCGGCCGTCGTACTAAGGAATATACCTACTCCAGCCTGACCTGTAACAGCGGCTGTGGAGTCACCCGAAGTGTATAACCAGTATCGGGTAGACAATGCGGGTGCCGTTAGTTCCATACGCTGATTACTATCTTGGATTCTAGCTTCGGAAATACAGCAGACATCGATATGTAACGAGTCTAACGTTTGCACAAGAGCGGCCTGTTGAATTATCTGTTTTAGAGTGCGAACGTTGAAGGCACCGATATTAATTCGCATTCTAGGTCTAAGCAAGGGACGAGGAAGGCCTGAATCTAAATGGCGAGAGATGGAACTTACCGGCTCAGTGTTACCACGGTTAGCTACATCTGTTGTGGGACCTGTGGAATTACTATCAGAAATGGAGGTTGGGAGGGACCTGAAAACGAAATTTGATGTAGATATGTAAGTATGTGCATGTGTGTTACTTGTTGCTGTTCAGAACTAGGCGAAGGATGGCGTTGAGGTAGAGTACCGGACGGATAGGCGCCTATGGAGTAGTCGACGTTTTGGTTCGACACAGGCCACTTGTGGTGATGGTTAATGTGCAAGCGCCCATTGGTTTCAGTCACTGTGACAAGCTAGTCCGAACAGGATGCCGCCAACTGTGTGAGCCGTTTTGGACAAGCAAGTGACTAGTTGTAACTAAAGTGACTAAGGTGAATTCGGTTCTCGTGAAGTGAACAGCACAACAGTACATAACTTGTTAATATAACTTGAACATAGCTGACAAGTAATCGCCGATCTCATGATCAAACCGAGAGTTCTCTACGACTTTTCAGCACAACTTGTTGATTGGGGAATAGACTTATATAAATATACAGATATTTTGTTGTACGGAATAGTCTCCGGATAAACGCAGCCGGTCAAAACGGTGCGACTGAGGTGATCGTTAACGATCTACTAGCCAAGTATCCATCTGTATACACAAAACCCAGCGGACCACAAGGTTGCATGGAATCATTGTGGGAATGACTCGTTTGATCTAGTACAAACCCCAAAGGATGTCAATGTGAGCACACAGGACTGACGTTAGATTTCCATTCACTCTTACCCTACTTTATACGACTGTTGTACACGTACGTTATTTCATCTCGGGCCAACAAGCTCCCATTTGCCAAACTGTTAAATATCTCATTGGTACTATTCAACTGTGTACAGAAAGCGTTACACTTCAGTCTAGAGAAAATTCTAATAGGACGGTTGACATCGTAAGTAGGGGAAGTCCATTAAAATTAGCGCTGACAGACATGGTTGTTGGAGATGTTTGGGTGACAGGCATCTACGAACAGCAGGCAGCGAACGGACGTACATTTCAACGCTAGGACTTCACGCGTATTTTCTCAGTGCCAATTCCAGTCCAGTCTGGATTCAGCCGATCACATTTTTGGAGCGCTATCTGGTAGTGTCTATATTTTACAGATATGCCGCACCATTCTAATGATACAACTTCAGAGTTCCTCTCTGCTGTTCACGCCGTATACTCACGCGCGCAAAACTGGGCATCGTCAACCACAACACAGCGGTTAGCACCAGGCAAAAGTATATTTCAACTCTACAACGATGTCACTGATTTCCCAGTCGAATATATAGAGTCTTCCGACCGAACAACTACCCCAAGTATCAATTACGGCACGCGAAAGCCCGAGACCCACCCCGAATGCAAATCCAGACGAGTTTCCTTCTGCGCAGGCCCGCTCTGTCGACTCAGCAACCGATGGGCATCCCAGTGGACGACCATCGCGAAGCCATTTGACCGACACTGGCAACCCCATGGTTGATACAACCTTGAGATTATTGATGGGTAGTAGATTTTGAATTTCATTTAAATTGAACATCATCCACAACTGCAGCTGTCACATTCCCATAGACAACGTTGAGAATGCGCCAGGAGCCTCGTCAGCCACTACATAAGCGGCCGCAATCACACCCACGCATGATGCACCATCTAACTGGTCAATATTTTGGACTGGGAACGCGCCGGTCTAACTGCGTGTCACCCACTTCATTCCGGTCGCACGGAAGACTACGGCCCGGTTTCTATTTCAGCACATCAATGATAAGATTTCAAACGGAATCGTTGGCCACTCACCGACTGAGGGATTTCTCTGAGATTCAGTGTTTATTTAACCCACGAATCACTGTACCGCATGCTACAGTACCTGCTTCATGACTGGCCTATGAGATTTCGATTCGGCAATTATGTGGATTTTCAGGATGAGATAGAAATAATAAAGTCATTGCTCCACTTTGTCAGATTTCTCGCTAAAAAGGGATCCAAAGGTGAGCTTATTGTCATTCCATCCAGCTGAGTAGATTTCATTGTTAAACAAAAACTGAACGTAACTCGTGCAGAGCTTCAGCAGCTCGCTCAATTCATTCTTTGGTATGTGCGCATCTATTGTTGACTGAAGTTTTCATGAACTAATGGGGGATTACTCAAGTGAGTGTAGCCACTTCAGAATTTGCATTTTATAAACGTTACACAGATTACTTCCTTGCGTCACCAACGACAATTCCAACATGAACGGTGCATTGCCAGTTTGCAACTCAGCCCAGGACAGTGATAAATTCATCAAGGAGTAAGACAGCAATGGCCAAAGAGATTTTTCTGAACTTTGGTATAGTAACAATAGAAGATGGTTCAATCCAATGGATAAAGTACAGGAAACAGACTTCGAGTAATCTGTCTACGGAATTTGACAATTTCTTTCTGTTAAATCAAAGGCGAAACCTTATGCGATATCGTTAAAAATCTGTACCACTAAAACTTTACCAACAGAGCGGGACTATGTTTAAGAAGTGTTCCTGATGAATAACTACCCAATACGCTTTATTCCGAAGACGACGCACGGGATCGGTGTACGATCTTCCACAAAGACGTTGAGCAACGCGTAGCAATAAACGAACGATCGACGGATCGTTTCTGGGGGATAATTACAATTTGATGCCAAATAGGCTAAATATGAACTATAAGCACGTAAAATGACATTCATACCCAGCATAGTTCTTTCGAGCAGTCAGCAGGTTCAAAAACAACGGGGACGAGCCGAGCTCCAAAAGGGTGATGCATGCACCCCTCAAGCAAAGTACAAGCGGAAACGGGCTATTCGCACAACCATCAATTGACGCGATAACACCGAAACATCTAAGTCAAGGCCAATTAACGGTCAGAAACAGGGGCAGCAGAATACGCAGGGATAAACGTTTTGGGGGAATAGGGTTGGCTCGGATTTGCACATGACTGAACTTCGAAATTCCATACAACTGGGTCGCTACCCACATCATTCCCTGTGTAGAAAAATGCATGTTTATTGAGCTTATTCTCAAGAGAGAGCCTATTACCCGGATTTTCACAAGAAAACCCAAAATGTTGTTCGAAAACAAGCTACAACTCATTTGAAACACCTTACCTGGCAGCTCGACTGTGCGTAAGGTTCAGTTCAACCGCCGTTATCACGTCAAAACTCAAAGAGAAACTATCTGTTTTCTAGAACCAACCATTGTGAGCACTAGTTTGTTTGTTTGTGTCACGCGTTGTACAATAGTCGCATTGAAAGGCACTTGTCCGTTACAGTACGTAAACAACATCCTGCGTGTCTGAACACTGGTGTGATTAAAATAGTTTCAAACGCAACTGTTGCCCACTTGACCGATTCTAATCATTCTATCGGTAAGGAAGATGATTTCAGATCATCTACTAAGTGTAAATAAATCGATCAAAACTGATGGGTTTCTGAATGTTGACGGTTGCCGAGGTCGTCAGTATCCGAATGTGTGATACTAACCTCTGCGCTCGGAAGAAGTTCATGAGGATACTTGACCTCCATTGTCCTTCGTCACTTTGCTGTTCTCAAATTTCACCACATCCTACATAAGTAACATGGTTTTGCAAACGACCGTAACTGATCATTATATGAGCTTAGCGGTAAGAAGACGGACACTGATAAATGCTAACACTTCTTTTCGGTACCAAACAACACTAATCAAAAATATACATGTAACACTAGTGGGATGCGAGTGAAGAAATGAAACAGACAATGGGGTGGGGGACAGAGCGAAGCTATTACGTCCACAGGAGCCTAATGGTTTACGGATACTCGTTTTTGTACACATACTGCCGGTTTGAGATGGCTAATCGCGACCGCCTCAGCGAAACACAGGAAACGCGGATGAGTGTGGTGATCCCAGATATTACATGTGCATTAGGGGTTACATTCAGATTAGTCACAGGAAGGTTACAGATAGGAGGAAGCTGCAAATGCCTAAACACAAATGATCATGTGTTACACGATTTTAGAGGAACAATAAGTGATGAGTGCAATTATTTTAAGACTGAAAGCAAAGTGCATATGAGAAAAGAGCTACACGATAATCAAAACGTAATCAGGTAACAGAAAACAGGAAGCACATTGTAACATACAAAAACTGATGGCTGGCAAGAAACAATTGTGAACAGTAGAGTGTACCTTGAGTTTATCGGAATGATTCCGATGGTCAAGCTGTCTGAAGATTCGGCCTCACCTTCAAGATGAGTAAGTCAAACTCAACATTGAAATCACTAACTAATGAAGTCACAGGGACTGGAAACAACCGGATGCCGAGTGAGTGTTGTTAGCAAATCAAACAGCTCTCCTAGCTTCAGTGGATGACGACTGAGGTGAGAAGTTTGCAACGGCAATAATAAAACTCGTAGCAGGTGAGTTGGTTGGCATATAGTCCTATAGGTCACCTCCAACATGTCTATACTATACGAAGAATTGCCCAGGTTAAGTAACCGATCGGGATACGACAACGAACGAAGCGGAATAGTTCATTTTGCCACTATTCATTTGTCGACTCAATGAGATCAACAACGTTCTACCAAGTATGATTCATTTTTAAGGCTGTTAATAGTCCATATGTCTATTTTACTGTTGTCCATATTACTTTCAATTGGTGATTGTATAAAGTGAAAAGTTTGAATAGCAAATGATTCCAGTAATCAATAACTCACTTTTCGTCCACGCTCAATTCGTCCAACTTCGACTGAGGATCATTGGAAGCTGACGGTCGTTTGGAGCCGTGCACGTTTGCACGTACGCGCATGCTGTAGGTTGTAACAGGAGGGTAGCTCACAATATCCGGATTAATAGATAATAGGCTTATTGCTAAACGCATTAAATGGTCCAGATTGAGTGCTAACATAAAAAAACTGCATTAGCTGGCGCGTTACGTGCTGGATTTTGTACGAGTTGGGTACCATCAGGTTGTCCAAACTCGGCTAATCAGGGTTGGAAGCCGCAACCGTTGGATATATAAACGGCATTATTGTCGGTGAACCTTGTCGAGCTCAGAAACAACAAGCATTTCGAGTTTTTACGATATCATTTTGATTACAAAATGCACATTCTGAAACATGTCAAGAGAACCGGCATGATATCCAGACCTCTTGTTGAGCATATACTGAGCTCAACTGTGTGAATTCAAATCTGGAAGGCCTAGCAGCAGCCCAGCAGTGTTGTCAATGAACCCAATGCATATCGTGAGGCCAGTAATGTGTCATAGAAGATTTTTTAAAAACTTTTACCAATTTTCTGACAATCGTCCAGGAGGCTGGACAATAATCTGTTTGCTTTTTGACGTCCTAAGACAACTTACCACGAGCACGAACAACAGCAACACCAACAAAAACAACAAGTTCTTGACCGGGGATCGGTGGTAAGCGAGACGATCGAGCTGGTTGCGGTCAAATTTGGACGGTTCAGTAAATTCTCGGTAGCCTCATCGTTGAGAGAGTCTTTGTTCTCACCAGTCAAAGCATCAACGACATGATCCATGGAGTCGTCACATACGGACACAGGTGGATGCTTCGTTGGGGAAATTGTAGTAAATGGATGTTTACTATTGGACTGTTCGCCAGATGGGAAGATCGGCGGACTCTCGTTGGTCCGACTACGAGGCCCGTCTGCGGTAGACTGTCGAACCATATTATGATGTTGCAAAGAATCAATGCGAAAGTTGTCGTAGTTGGTATCAATCAACACAGCGGGATCTTCAGAATTCCAAGTCCAGTAGACAGACTTGCCGCAAGAATCCAGAGGTTTCCGGTGCTTTGAGTTTTGTTGCAGAAGCCCAACCGTGGACTCAGACTGTCGTCTGTTTGAATTATGTCCGGAATTGGTCCTTTTTAATTTGAAGAAACTAAACGAGGAACATCGATTAGGTCGGTTTGAACTTTCGTACTGTCTAGCCACCGTACCGTGAGTGGTGCGAGTTTTTTCGTTGGGCTCCACCTTATCTGGTCGCTTTAACTGTAGTCCAGAACAAGTTTTGTCTACAGGAGGATCGGACACATTGCCAGTGACCAAAGGATCAAGCTGAGAGATCAATGGTTGCCTGTCCGCGAATTGCAGAACTACGGCAGCCGAGTGAGCCATAGGGACATGCGTCGACTGCCCCGAATTCTGTCGAGGCTGCTGCCGAAGTTGTGGTTCCTGGTTAAGCCTAGTATGTGAATTTGGACATGAGTTTGGCTGCTCCCAGTCCTGGGTACGCACACACAGAGTGTTTACTGGCAGATCACAGGGTATGGATAAGGTCACATGAATGAGAGTATTTGTCGGAGAGGGTGAACTCCGACAGCTCGGGGTCTCGTTAGCAGTATGCAATTCGCTGTAGAGTGATAAAAAGGGATGCGAAGAGCCGGAAAGATGATAGAATGAGAACACAATGATGTGCAATTAACTGAAGTAAACGTGTAAATGCGTTGATATGCAAAAGCGGTTTACATGTCAACTTTGAACGGAACCTGAGGAAGTGAGCAACGAATAAAGATTGCGAACCAAATGTAGATAAACGTTATTGATATACGATAGTCAAGGAGTTTACTAGTAATACCTCTATGAAAATGAGTACAAGGGGAAATTAAAAGCTTTAATTGAAATAGCAACAGTCACACGCTTCAATAACAGAATCAGCGTTCTGACTTCGCAGACGCATGCCGGCCAATGTTGAACAGATCGAACTGGCTTGTGTCGTTGATGATCAACAGTTGAATGAAACGAACCTTCTCAATCCATTAAGACAACAAGCCGAACTCCTTGAGGTTAAGTATTTTTATATCATCTTTTTCATTTGATTTATTTCAGCTTCATTTCTACACATTTACTCGAGATTTGTAGCTTACATTTAGCATGCATCTCTGCATTAAACACTCGACCTATATCACTTATGTAATGATTAACACCTGTTTTGCTGTTACTATTCTCAAATATGTTATTGTTTCACGGAAAGGTACATAAGAAATGAAACCCTTTCTAAGAAATACTAATATCGATTGTCCGGAGGATCGTCAGTTTTATGCTTCGTAAAATCTATGTTTAATTTTGCCTTACAAGCTACTAAGCGTCCGGAGGCGGATGAGAAAAAGGATAGACTGATAAATGAAAAAGAATCATTGTCTAAGCGATTCGCCGAGAAAACATAGCACGTATCTACATCTCAATCGATCTTGAACAGAAGCCCCACTCTACGTATGTTAACATCTTAGTCTAGCTCACAATGAAATGGAGAACTTCGTTATGTGAGTTCCTTCAATGAGCTAACACAAAAGGAGTAGGTATAGGAAACGGACGCCGAAGAAAGAAAGAAAAACTCAAACCAGCTGGATCGGTCTGTGAAATCATTCTCTACTAGAATGTCGTCCGAATTCTGACGACATACATGCCATACGGACACAGGCGCGCACACATTCACGATGAAGTTGGCGCTCATGCCACGCACGAATTCACCTGTATGGGTGTGCGTTAGATTTTAGATGCACATGCAGTCAAGCACAATGGACCGCTGGGCAAAACACTCCTAACACGCGCTGTATATGCAATTCCCGTTTCAAGCAGATGCGCGAATGGTAATTAACATAGGTATATTTTTAAACTCATGTACGTCTGTGTATGTGTGTTTTGCCAAGATATGCACGTGTGTTGGTTAATCTGTTTTTTTTTTCCATGAAGGCTACCGATTCCAACTCGGTCGAATGGAAGTGGCTCACAAAATCGCACTTACATCCGAAATATAGTGCCTACGGCCCAACGATAAATTTATAGTACAGCACTGTTAGCCACGGCGCTTGCAGAAAAGACTCGGATGTAACAGACTGCGTCAATGTGCATTACATTCGAACAATGGGAGATGTGAGATTAAAAGCGAATTGCGAAACACTGAACAATGGAAGCCATCTTTTCATTCTATCGTAAACATTCACACATATTTGAATTTTACGTAGATCGAGGACTTCAAGCAGGAGGGGAGACAACGGTTGTAAAACGTGAACCGGTATCAGAGGCAGAGGCACGATTAAACCAGTCAGTCTAGATTCAATCGGCTAGAGGAAACAGTCACCAATACAACGAATAACCCTGTCACGGTGCCTTTGCTTTGGGGATCAGCTTATAGACCGTGAAAACCTGACGACAAATTGACACACGATATTTACAACTAGTTCACAGCTATTTCAAAATAAGTGCCATCGGACACTGTGAACCTCAAACCTAACAATGTTGGTTTCAGGCGATCGTTTCACATCAGTTCGACAATAATAAAGCTGATGATCCCTCATTCTAAGTATGACTTTATGGTCTGGAATATTTTGCTTGCCACTGCAATTTTGATGTTATTCGTGCAGTTTATGGACGTAATAAAAATATTCCGGTCACTTCCAGAGTTCGTAATTAGAATTGAACAGGCTGCACAACTGTATGCATTGTAACGTATGTTATGGCGTATTTGAGAAATACTTTGTACCTTTGCCTTATAAGATGTCAGTGCTTGAGCAGTTCCATTTCTTTCATTCGCAAAATGGAAGTTCTGTTCACATTGTCGTTTTCTAACACTTTGAATACTTGAATATTCTTTTCGCGTGAAGTTTTCTTCTATTTTTTTTCTGTGTTAGTCAAATATGCTATTCTCATGTTGACTAACTCGATCGACGATAGGATAAAGATACACAACAGGTAAAAATAATTAATACTCCCACAGTCATGGTGCAATAAAACAATAACATCCAAATTCAAGGGGGAAAAACACACCTAAAGTGATTGTAGTTTATTAAGTAAATGCATTGTTTCGCTTCACGGTCTATAAAAATAGGCTGCCAGGTCAAAAAGGTGGAATGCAGCTGAAAAACGTAAACTGATTAACTTACGAAAGCACGTTGATCGTGTTAACGCAAATTGATATGCGAAATATGGCATGGTAGTATGAGATCAACTAAAATAACAGTTGCTCTTGCGGTAATCTTCTCAATGAGCCAAAGAAAGCTCAGATATTGCAATTTTGTTTACTAGATTAAGCAAGCTGAAGTACATAAGAAAACAGACTATACGAGAACTACAGAAATTTGAAATAAGTGACTAGATACATGAAAACCAGGTTTAACTTTTAAGATATTTTCGAGTGCTCTTTGGAGCAGTACAGAGGTTTAAACATTGCATTATTTCGCCTGCTTGTTGCAATCTTCACGTGGTCCAACTGTCCCGAGAGGAACCATAGTATTGTACTACCAGTTGGCCTAAGCGTCTGTTAACTCCAGTCAATAAGTCCATGATCAATATTTATGAGCTAATTTTAGATAAGCAAACAACATAAAAGACCTTGTGGTCAAATGCGAATGGCGTACGATACGTGGTAATCAACACAGTTTTAACTACACACACCCTATCAACGACAGATTAACGTGCTACCTACGTAGACGCGTGTGCAGTTTTCCGCCCATAATGAAATGGTCAATCGGAACCCATGTAGACTATCAGTGACGGTCTTTGTATTTATTTGGTTTCATCAGCATGTGTGCTGTCTAACTATTGCTACCCAGTCTGCTAGCATATTTTCAAAACCAAAAAGCTGTTTTGGTGATGCACACGGTTATCTCGATTAGCGTTTGTCTCCAAAGAGATACCTGCCGACATTCTGTGTTTTACTATTGGGCCTAGTCTTTTCGAGAATGGAGACGATAATTTTGCGTACAAAAAACATCGTGCTGGACACCCAGTGGTCGTCAAAGCCAGCCGGGTGCATCCACGGTATCATCATAATAGCCATGACCCCGACCAGAAGGTATTGTGGCTGGGATCATCGCTTATCTCAATAGTGACGATGACCTGAGTGAACTTCATCGTTTCAGTAGCTGACTATAAACAAGCATCATGTTAAGATGAGAAGAATCGGGATGAAGGACTCTCGAGTGTTTGGAGCATTCGTGAATACTCAATAGGGTGATGAATATCACGTTACCTGGTCAGTGCAAATGTTGAACGTGGAAAAGAATTGGGAGAAGAAATAGACTGGAATAAACGACCGACACCTAAAACGACTGGGTCAAACAATCTCCAAACGTGCTACAAACTGCTTTTCTGATGCCAAACCGTGTTCAAAACGGAGGCTGTCATTACCAATACCGTAGCCTGGATATATTTCAATCGATGAACAGCGTTAGTAGATAAGGTATAATAAAAGAGCACCTCAGTGACGCCACCAAATGTCCTATATATGCTGAACTTATTGGCACTCAAATACATAGCTCAGTATACATAATTGTACCGAGCTTTGCTGATATGCTACTCAAGCTGAAGGCACACTTTTTTCCAAAGTGAAAACTGTCTCATCACACGAGCCCAGGTCACCAACTACGAGTGAAAGACTTACTTTGCATCTCCCATGCGTGAAAACAATCTGTCCGAATTGTCCTGACCAGTTGACGAAAAAACAGTGGGTCATGCGTGCATCCACACACGCACTCACACACAAGCCTTCTGCGAATTGAACTAATACCTAATTCGGTGTGTGATTTGAGTTGATACAGCTAGAACACGTATTGTACGGATGATTGATTAATTGACATATGTGTTCGTGCTGAGCTATATTCGTCGAAGGTGGAATCAAACAGAATGGTTAACCTGTGCTACAATCTCGTAGGTCAAGATATCGTCTTCCAACCTGTGTGAGGACACTGCCTACTAGGAGTAACGGTAAAAGACTGACCAACTGAATTGACAATAGCTCAATGTTGTGAGTGATGGACGGCTGGTTGTTGTCCAGATGTTTTGGTGGGATGAGAAAATTAATCTAAGAGAACAGATTCATGGGAAGCTCATATGCCAACATGTTTCAATCAGTTCGCGTGACCAGTGTGTGCTACTGACTCAGAATGAGAGTTTGGAGAACATTGGAAACAGCCGTGGATTTGAAATGAAACTGACACTAGTAGTCGATATTTCAATGCGAATTCAAGATTCATTGAGCGCTACTTGATTTGTTACTACGCACAAGTCATCACAGTTTTTGTCTCATACACTTTTGTTAACTCGCCTAAACATACGGATAAATATGTTTCAGTATTTCGAGACGACTTATACTACTTAAATTAGTATTCTGGTTACCCGTTTCAACAGTGATAAAGTAGGAACAATCAGAAAAGCTTCAAGTCCCATTTGAGGAAGACCGCATGAGACTCAAATCCTTTGCTGGTCCGAATTGCAACGAACACCTATTCGAGTTTAACTAAAGCAATGAGTATATCACGGCGAATTTTTAACTCTTCCTTGGACCGAAAGTATTTGTTGATCAACAACGATCGATAATGCTAGGTCGGGGTACATACACAATGGTGAACAATATCAACAAACCTAGTTTCCAACTACATCTAGTTGTTAATGGGCTCTGGTGTAAAGTCATAAAACGGGAGGCACGAAATTTTGAATTCTTTGTTTACAAAAATGTTGTTAACATTGGCTTATGATAATCTAATACATACGTTTGCTGACATCTAAGCGCAGTTCAAAACTAAAGTTGCTGACATTGCTCAACATTACATTTATACTCCGACCAGGTATCGAATGGAATTGATTACAAAACACATTCATTCCATAAAACAATGACGTAGCCCTCAAGTATTCACGAACATGTCCACAAGAATATGCAGCTAGTTTTTATTCAAGGAAACTGCACCACGAAAGCTACCTCTGACCTATCTACTATCCTCAGCGGATTCAACGCCTTTCAGTCTAACAGTCGAAACCGTTGAAAATATACCCCCAAAAAAGTGTACGCCACATTAATCAACCTCGATATATATATGTATATATATATATGGAGCTTTTCTAAGTTTACCTAAAGTTATGCGATTTCATTACCACCCACGCTTACGTGAAAATCACAGATAACAGTAAACCTAAATGACTGAAAAAGTTATCGGACAAAATCTTCTGACATGCAGCACCGGGACGTCAGTGTACCGAACAAACATAACCCAAACATAAATCACTGGCTGTTGGCCGTATATTTAACTGAACACTGTTAGTCACAATGGATATAATCATACGACCTGGAGGAAACTGATTTAATTAACTTCGAAAAATCCACACAACATACAAAAGTGAATAAGTCACATCCCACCAGTCACGCAACAATTATACTGATGAGACACAGGTGAGCGCACGAGGTAAATTCGATGGTTGAACGCTTTAGTTTCAAGATGAGGGTGCGTACAACGTCATCAGCTTTCTAATTTGAAGCCCAAAAACGATTTTCATCTGTGATTGAGGGCGCTGTAAGCATTCAAGCACTTGTGGAACGGTGCACTCTTTCTACGTAAGTTTATTTCTCCCTCATTTTCCAGTTACGTCAAAGCCTAATAAATTTAACTCCACCAGATACATGTGTAGGTGACAGGTAATCAAGGAGCGTTCAATTTAACTGACGCCAAATGCGACGGCTTGGATAAAATTTCAGAACACCAGAGACAACTCGGCTACTTTTTAATCAATTAGTTAGTTATCGGGCAAGTTAAAAAACACGTTCTCACTTACTCGGAAAGTGTTACAGGTGACTGGTGTCTCGCGAGACTGACACAATTGTTCCCTAGTTGTGTGTCGCTTGCTGAATGCCGCGAGTCGCCGAGACCCGAAGTAGCATACCTGGTCGAGTCTAGTTTTGAATCCGGCCAGACAGACTTGGGTTTGATGTCTAGCACATCGCAAGCGCCGAAGACCGGTTTGGTCAATCGCTTGGGACCGGCGGAAGGAGGAGTCAAGGTCGAATTACCTGCGCCCATAGTCATGATGGATATGGAAGAGTTGAGCGAAGAAGACGAGGAGGAGGAAGCAGTCACGCTGGTTGCCAGGATCACGGTTGGGCCAATTTCCATGTGCAGGTAGCAGGTGACAAAGCTCAATGAAGAATATAAAAAGAGTACATTGCCTGTATAAGATATTTATCACCGTGAAGCTGGCATAAACGTAAGCATCAGTTCGCTGGTAACTTCCAATATGCAGTATACATTCTAAATGAGTGCGTTATTGTGTGCTTCTCCAGACTTCTTAGCTCACAGAATATCGATCAGCAGATGTCTACTCACGGGACAAAGTATAAAGTCAAACTATTTGAACCTGACTATCTACATAGGTTGTATCTGAGACCTAAAAAATGGTACATTTTAGTTACAGGACCGATTAATTATAGAAAAACGGTGTATCCAGGCCAACCACAAGTCACGTGCATTCAGTTGATAGAGCTTTGTATTTTCTATCAAATCCGGTGTTCCGTTGAAGGTTGTTCTTGTTCACAGTACTAATTATTGAAAACTTGTTAGTTTCCGAAACGAAACCAAAAACCGGTACTCAGCAATTGCAGTTTTGTTCAGTTTCTATGGATTATTTTATAGACAAGCAGCGGCAGCAATACAGTGAAGAAAAACAATTGGCTCCAAAGCCTCGAACTTTCTATTAGGTGGCTCACCTTAGTTGCAGCTTGTCTATTCTAGCATGTGACACATTAAACAATTACTCATACAATCACTATAACAAAGCCTGGTGATGCGCCAGATTGTCATCCGGATCGGTCATTTTGCTGACATGTCAGTTTGCTCCGGTAGTCGACACTGATTGACCACAGCCTTGCACAAATCGTTGGTTGACCTCGCACAGATGTGTTCGTCCAACCCAATCCCATGGTATCCTCCCACTTTCTGTAACAGAGTCTATTCCTGCTTGTTGATAACAACTCCTCATTTGTGGCGGGTTCCTGTATCCGTTATTGCCAGTTCTCTCAAATACGCCCGATTCCTCCTCTATACTTTTTCTGCGGTTTCTACTTCTTACGATCAATAACCACAGGCCCTCACCACAACTCCTTCTGCCCATCGCCGTGGGCTTATCGGAACACATTTTACTTATACCTTGTCGCCCACCCGCAGTATAAGTGGACCGCGGTCTCCTCGGTTGGTTTACCATGCATTTTCCCGAATCAATATGTCCTCCGGTTTCGCGTGTTCACTGAGTTAGTAACAGCTTTCTTGTTGTCGGTAGATGCGTATGTGTTACTCTCCTCAACATTCTTTGAAGTGAACTGGGGTACATAGGTTCATTTGGTATATTCCGTTTTCTGGATATCATCAAACACAGATCATTTACGGATAGCTGTGCAAGTCACAACAGTCAACTTGCCATTTTGACCACTGCTTCGGCCTTGCCATTTGACTGACTTTAGTACGGACAAGCAGTCCGTACGATGGTCGAATCCTCGTGATCAGTGAACGGTTTGAATTCCGTTCCAATGAAATGTGGTCCATTATTCGAGAAGATTTCAGGTATGCTTCATGGTACAAATTAGACCCGAAGGCTCTTAATGACCGTAATTGAGGTAGTAGTGTTCAGCCATTCCAACTCGCAGAAATCGGTCAAATACTCCATTACGACAAAGTATCGTGTGTCGTAAAATGTAAAGATATCCACAAACGCTAGATACCAAGGTCTCTGGGGGATATGACATATCAGCAATGTTTCCGACATGCGGTACAGCTTAGAATGTCGCCTCTTACGGAACATGACATCCAAGGCCAATTAGGAAACCTCCTCTATTTTCCATGTGTCAGATGAACATGTTCCAACAACTTGTGCTGAAACGTTCCAGGTGTTGTAACTCTTTCACTGCTGAATATCAAACCATTTTCCTAGATAACTTAACCATGGTTGTTAAATGACAAGGTACTCTGTTTTTCCATCAAAAAGTTATTACTTCCCGAAAAAGCGATCTTGTCAGACCAGAAAAGACGGAAATTTCCAGAACAGCCTAGAGGTAGACTTCACTCACTTTTACCTGCTCGACCTTTGTTTCGATCCGTTCACTGATTTTTTACTGAATTTAACTACTATTTCTAGTAACCGTCCTCTAATCTTCGGATTTGGAAATATCTACGGGTCACCACGTATATGCCCTGAATTCCCCTCCCCCGTTACACACGTTTTAGGGCAGCACAAAGTTGCGTTTTGCACTCATTTTTCGAGTAAACTTAAAAGTAATCAACAGGATCATTCATGCTATTCTCCGGGGCAGAGGTATTCGTTCTGTTTATCGCAAGGTAGAAAATTTGAGTTGTGTCAGACGCTCCTCTATTCTGTCGTCAATCCACCATATTAACCAGTGCGCTTACAACACTAAAGAAGACTGCGAGTTCTTCGGGCAACTTCTTGTTATCGAATGGTCATCCGTTTTTAAACCATTCAGCCAGTCTTTGCAACGCAGCGCCCTTTGTCGTTGCTCCTCGGGAGTCCACGATGTGAGTAGTTTCCGTCGTAATGACCTTTAGGCGTAATAGTGTCAAAATAAACATGTTCGACGGAGGAACCTTCCACCAACTCTGGACAGTATGT
>JTDE01000288.1:224734-246012 GCA_014338405.1 Paragonimus skrjabini miyazakii
GAGCACCCGGCAGATAGATCAATTCGACGTCGTATTTTTGCTTTCTGATTAGCATTCTCCGTAGCCTTTTCAGTGAAGCGAATAACAGTTTCAACACTATTGAAGTTAACGGTTTGTGGCTGATATGTTACTGAGTTACTATTGATTCCTATCAAGGGCATAAATGCTGAACCGTTCCGGGTCGAATAACACTGCCAACATTTTCTTTCCAATTTACGCACAGTTCCGCTCCGTGGCGAAAAGCGCCTACTTCAGTAGTATATCGGTCTTACGTTTTTTAATAATACAGCACCCGGAGGTAATGTTGCATTGTAGTGGTTGAATATGGGGAGCCACGGTAATAACTCGTTTTATTTGGTTGAATTCTTCCTGTTGTTCTTCCTCCCAGTTCCGTGATACTCCTTTGTGGGTCAACATGCGGATGAACCGAACCGTTTTGGAAGGAAACTGTTCAGAAAAATGACCATACCATTCAGTTGTAACAATGTTTTTATCTCTTTGAGAGATTTTTATCCTGACAGTTGACCCTGTTTTCTCGGAGTCTATTATGAGTCTCCATGGCGTTAGCAGATGGCCGTGAAAGATGACCCCATTTTCTCAGTGTCACTTTGTCGCGCGACAAGCGAATTACTTGACCGATGTAACACTTTAAAAATGCCTCCAGTTTTCGGTCATGATTCTCCAGTTTTTCCAAAAGCAGCATATCTGCGATTCATGTGACATTTTTCAACTTGTCAAGCGCCTAGATTAAGCATTCTGGGAAAATTTCGCCCAAAATTTTCAGTCCGAACGACAAACGTAACCAACGAGAACGACCAAACAGGGTTCCAAACGTAATAAGGTAACTGGACTTCACGTCTAAAGCCAACTACTAAAAAGCCAACGATAAGTACACCTTCATGAAAAACGGTCCCGGTAGCATGTCGACGATGGTTGGCAAACGGTAACACTCTTTTCGAAACACCATCTTCACTGTCTTCAGATTGATACGACAAACGCGTGCACGGTTAGATAAGTGACCTGCGCACAACGACAGGCGTGGATGCTATATCTGACTTCTTCAAAGTAATGGCAGTCTGACTGACCCAGATGGCCAGTTCCTCTGTCGGAGCAATGACGTTAATTCGAACTCGTCCGTTTAATTCCGCTATACACTTATCACGTAAGGACTACAAAGCACCTCGGATTAACAGCGAAACAGAAACGGTATAGCTAAACACAGATAAGTTGACGGCGCTTGGTGTGTGATCGAAAGTCGAATCACAAACAGAATGCCGATGAAGTCATGCGAAGAATCACAGTGATGAACGGCGGTGAAACCCCCCAACTGAGTGGCACCCAAAATGAGCAATAAACCATGGTCAATCACACAAATTCGAGAATATAAATATGTTCATTGTTCAGATTAGTAACAGGCAGGGTTGTACCTCTTTTAACGAATGTTGTCGCACTACTCCACATTTTCGGCTGTGTATTTTATTCATGTAAGTTGGCCTCCTTGAGCAAAGCTGATGACATGACATTAACCGATAAGCCTGGGTCTGGTGGACATCTCTCTATATCTTCCATGTTAATTTCCAAACAGCCCCTTTTCTGTCTGCTTTATCCGTTGTGCAGATTTACTATCTCACTGTCATCTTCGTTGATCAAACTGCCCGTAGGCGACCTGCAGTGTCCAGCGAAGTGAGTCTTTCCGGCACTTCGTGCGCGTCTTTTCGCAGATGGGACGGTTTTCTTCCTGAAAAAGATGTCTCCTCCAACGAACTTGGCAGGAGGCTAGCACAACTTCTTCTGTGTTTCAGATCACAGGATTTAACGCCAAGCCGCAGTTGTCATCCGGGAAAAACATTATTTGTTCCATCGCCCCTTCGCTGTTTAAAATGTGGGTTCATTGGACGAGTGTCAAGTTCGGAACGTTCAGCAATCACTTAGTCTTTGAACACAGATGAAAATTCTGCTCCAGACAAAGCTGTATCATAAGAAAGCGCAGAAAATGTATGATTTTGACGGTTTCTTTCAAGCGACTATACAACTGCCCATTTTTTTCAAGACTCGCCCTTCCTTTGCAAAAACTGGGAGCATTCGAACGTTTCATTTATTCGTCTCAAACAATAATCCTCTATTTTGTGGATGAAAGTGGTTGGACCGTTCCTCCCCTACGATCTCGAAAATTCATCATCATAACAGTTATGAGCCTGACCAAAAGGTACTGTGGTTCGCGCCGCCGCTCACCTCAACAGTGACGTGGAATATCCTAGAAGAAAACGCTACTAATAAGGTTGAAAATTAATAAAAAGAAGTCTAAGCTGAAGAACTAGAAATGGTATGGATACAGATAGGCCATTCACTGCGACACACCGCCATCTCGGATGGCGTCTCTAATCAGCGGTTTGGGTGATCACGAGGCAGGCGGCAGGGAGGCGACACTTACATACTTTGCTCAATGAAGCAGTCAGGGTCCTCGTATTTCGTGACCACGTTGTTGCTTGATCACCACACAGTTTTACCCAAGTGTTGGTGGTCTCAATAATATATATATAATGCCAGGTACAGCAAACGATCAGGTGACATACGGAGTACGTGACCTAACCATCGCAGGCTGTGTACCGTGATTAGTTGACCAACTGGTCGCGCATCCCCAGCGTTCCGGAATACGCGGCGGCGAACTGTAACATTGCTCACGCGATCAGTCCAATTCATGTGGACTATTTGGTGAAGTCAACAATGTTCAATTACAGCAAGCCTGTCAATATCTTTGTGAACAGACCACGTTTAAGAACCTTTGAGCAAAACAGAACGTACACAAGCATTATATACTAGCTCCTTTCAGCGACAAGCGGACGTCTTTTCGACGCCAGAGATGACGCAGTTTGTCAAAGGCAACTCGCTAGATTAGTTCACAACAGTGTATCAACGATTAATAGGCCACTTTCAGGACATTCACAAAGGTGTTACGAACACGGAAAACAGTCTTAAGTATGGTAAAACTGCTTTGCATAGCATGGTTCTTGTGAACAGTCAACCAAAGACAGCACATACGTGATGGTTCATCTCCTGTGGTTTAGTGTTGCTTAATTATCATCAAATTCATGAACGCAGGTTCGGATCTTGAATACCACGATTGTTCTGCTCTAATTTCTAATCCTCAACCCACAAGTGAGCCAGTATTTTGTTCATGTGAGATCTGAAGAATTGGGAAACATTCTAAAACTGAAATACCTACATAACTGCTATTATCCCTAGGTGATAAAAGGAGAAAGGACCATTAGTACCTGAATTGTATACACAATACATGCAAACTGACTTTCAGTTATGAAACCAAGTACACTGGGGTATGCGACGAGAACAGGGGGAACCCGTTTTGTAAGGAGAATATGCCGAAGTCGCTTTGCAAATAGTAACCTTGAATAGCCAAACTCGTGCCTAGCTCACCGATGAGGTGAACTCGATAACCATCACCGAACACTACAGTCTTTTATACGAGCGCACGCAGCTGTTTTTTTGAGGCAACAAAAATACGATGCGTTCACTCATTTAATTGTGGAGTTCACGACAGACGGTAGTAGACGTGCACTTGTTTCAAGAACCTACCTCGTTTTTTTAGTACAATCAATATCACATTAATATCATGAGACCATACGTACATACGTGTACATGGGAGAGAAAAAGATCAAATACCAATGAGGTCTTATATATGTGTTGACCACAAAAATGAAAACAACTAGAGATTTCGTAAGTGTATGCAAAAGTTCTCGGGAAAACAAACTGGACATAGAAGCGCATAGGCAGGCGACACAATAACAGATTATTTGAAAATGTTGAAGAAGTAATATTAACACAACTGATAAGCACATACGGACAGCTAATCGATAACAAAAATAAACGGACACGCAGATATATATATATATATATCAGTGCAGATGTGACAAGGATATGACACCAGTTGACCATGTCACACGTCTATCACAGCTGTTATCCGAAGTCTGACGGTATGATAACAATCCTGAATGCTGAACTGATATTCGGACAAATTGACCTTATGTGGCAGTACGTATGGAAAAACACTCTCAATGGATTACGGCAATATCAGACCTTACGTGATTTTTGCCTGGCCGACAAAAGCCCGGCCGGCTGGAATGCCACTATCGTGTCTGGCTATGATATCGCGGTGATGCTTTGCGCGACTAGCCATACCATCGCCGTCATCCACTTCTACAATCTCCCATTTCACAGTAGGTTTTTTCCCTGATAAGTGATTATTGTCATCTGGCCTCCTTGACAAAAGTAGGACTGGCCGATGTGACATCACGTTGGTGATGAAGCCACACATACACACACACATGGTTGGCAGCATCTGCTTCCGGATTAGCCTGCCACAGTGACCGGAATCAAAGGATGCCATTCCATAAAAGTCATCACAAGTAGTTTGCACCGCACTTGTTCCGATCCTAACTACATAACCCGTAGCCAATATAAACCCAAAGGGAGTAAGATCGGGAGGCTTGTGAGTGGAGGCCTTCGTAATCAAGCTCGCCAATGTTGTTTATCCGGATGTCAGATTAATGAGACCCTCGTCTCTCAGATAGGAAAGAACTAGAGACTCCAATTATAAGATCTAAGCTGAGAAGAATGATACTGAGAATGTATGAATCAAGTGCTTTAATACCGGATAGGATACGAGTACACACTAATTGAAGTGAAAAGCAGCCAAGACTTTAGTCACATTGCACCAACGAAGTCGAAGAAAAAAGGTGGCAGACCAACCTGAATGAATAACACGTACTTCAGTGTTAACCTGGAGGTAGTACTTCCAAGACACACTGTATATCCTTGTAAATTATGAGAACATTAGTGTTAAACAACCAGAATTCAATGAGAGAGAAAGATGCCCAACACGAAACTGTGCACCCAGTCTTCACCAATACTATCCAGTACGTTAACCGGCAATGTTCAGTGATGATAACTGGCCGTAAACCTCATCCGAAAATTTAAAGTTACATAAACCTTTTGTGCAGTTTAATGTGGCGACCAATTTTTATGCGTGTAAGGAAGCGTAGCGTATTTTCAGTCGAAAGCCCTTCCCCAGTTTACTTGGATAGTCACGGCTGAATAAAGCGCTGAGTAAACTGCATCACTGCATTAGAAGTGAACAGTTGTAGAATTGATAAATCTACCGCATGTTGTAATTAACGCAGCTTGGTTGTGGAATGCTTGCATTTGGGATAAATGGCTTTACGTATAGTAACGGTAGGTGGACGACCTACTGAAGGCCGCAAGTTATTACATAATGGAAATACTACAGTTTTGCTGCAGGGGAAATGAGATGAGGGTGTGACAACAAGGATGGGTAGTCGTGCTACCAAACTGGTCCTGCGTGAGAGGGGGGTCATCTGATGATCGGCTGTCACAGTCAAGTGAGTTATAAAGAAAATAAACCTGAGTAGCACAGTGTAAGTGGTGAATCCTAGCAACTCGCATTGATTAGTCGGTACAAAAAGTTGGTAACGTCGCTTGAATTTGGTCACAAGTGGGCACTTGATGCAATGCGACGCGCAAAACGAGTGCATCGCTCAGCAGATTCGCCTCATGGTCCTGGTGGATGTGCACATATATGTGCACGTGCATAACGCCCACGAACCGAATGACATTAGCTCTCCAGTCGAGCTAAATAGTCGATCTCTCCAATAGTTTGTCCAGTGTGCACACAGAAGTCGCAACAAAGATTAACAGGATGGCAGTGTCTAGTGTGACCGACCAGACAGACGTTTCTATCTGAAACTGTTGATGAAGTGACCAAGGTGATAATCTCAAAAATAAACGCGCATAAACACGCAAGGTGGAAACTCGTGCAGTTCATGTGAGCCTTCGGAACGAATGATGAAGTATTTTTAACAAGTCGCCAGCTCGAAGTGTCCTTCGATTTAACCACAATTTTCCCGTCTCCTTATTTTTAATGAAGTAAACGGAATAAAAATCGTTAAACGGACGTTCCTTGTGGTTAACGACCAGTCTTTCACGTGAAAGGTTAACACAGCCGGAATATGAGTAGTTATGTGCACATCTAAAGTATACGATTGGCTTTACACAAACAGACACATACATACAAGCAGCACGAGATAAACACAAAATATTGGACCATTCCGACCACATGTGGACCATTGCCTGCTTGTGGTTGCTCCCTTGCTCTTGCTGGTCCGGTCAACTGAAATGAACCCGATGCTCCGAATTTCACACTACCTGACAGGACATACCGCTGTAAAAGCTGGGCAACAGAGCGTGCGACAGACCACATCCTCGATAGACGCACTCAGTGGGTATGAGTTATGATCAATATGTGTATTACCCGTTTTCTCGCTGCTAGGAACAAGCAGAAACATAAACTGAACAGGCTGAGATGTCTGTCGGTCTGCCTATCCATCCATATATCCGTTCTTTCGTCCGTCCGTTTACCAATAGGTCTATTCAACAAACAATCCCCCTAACCGGTGTCTATCTGCAAACCTCTCCACCTTGGATACTGAAGGAAAACGCAATGTGTCGTCTGTATGTCTACATATGTTCGCATGTGTTGACAACACTGTTTAGTTTTGGCGTTGAACAATCTTCAAGAGCTATGGGGACTCGATGTATTCCCATAATGAGTGCGAACGGTTTCTAAATAAAAACCGTTCGTGGTAAACGCAGTCTGGAAAATTACCAGACAAATGATACAAACAGAAATAGTGTGTTTTTAAGGTGTGTGAGAGGATAGACGTAAAATGAAAGTGTTTCGCAGAGTTTTCCGGTTTGGGACATCAGAATTCGATCCAGTCCTTGCTTGTGCATGTCAGAGGCAATGAAACCACGGAAACAGATTGTCACCAGATATCGAACTTATAATATACGTTAAGATCCCCGTGATTTGTAACGAGAGTTCTCAGTCTTCTTAAGTTATCCGAACAATGAAGCCAGCCTCGTATATCGGACAGTTGGTACCGAATACCGTCAAGAAAGTAATCCCAATGAGGCCAATACAGTGATAGCATTGGTCGATGGTTAGCGTTCGATTTTGTGAGTCAGCTTCCTCTCTCATTCCTCTCCTCCGGTGTCATCACTAGTGGTGGCATACGTCAGTGGTTAAAAGTTATGCGTAACAGCTGAAAAATTAGTTGAACAAGCCAAAGAAAGGAAGATGGAATCTGATTTACGACAATCCAACTCTGAGCTAATTGCAACGCGCGTAATTCTTACGAAAGTTGCTTACCATCAACTGAATCCAGGGAAGTTTAACGACAATGAAAATCTTTGGTGTCATAGCTCATTGTGCTTGGCAATGATAGATCGCGCGCAGTAACATAGAAATATATACATATATATACATATTAATACATACAGACATATACATACATAAATACATATGTTTATATATGTATGTATATATATATATATGGATTGACCACAGGCCTTAAAATAAGTTATCCAGACATTGTTAGAAAAATACAACACCAGGCCTGCGACAACAATAGAAGACAAACATTTAATCCATCAGTTTCTAAAGGAATTCTGACGCGATTTTTTCGTACAAAGAAGGTTGCTAACTACACAGTGGTTCACATTCTGATTGTTAAGAAACCATTCCTGAGACGTAGGACTGTGTTTGTACGACCGTAATGAAGAGATCAATCTAGTATGAAAATTAAGGATTGTCGTACTTCACTCTCGGGAAAGGTTTTGAATAGTCGTGTACTTTTTCAAGATATGTAATTGGGCGACATCAGATAGGTCATCATACACGTGCAACCAATTCATTTGAAATAAGGAGACGATTCGAGGTTACTTTCTCCAGAAAACTAATTCAGTAAAACTGTGCCGTACAAAATGAATTACATGCCGATCACAAGTATTTAACTGCCATAATCAAACCGCAAACTTATTAGGTACGGTATAACCCTGTTTGTCAGAATATCCCCAATATCAGATCTGACGATTCGCTATTCACCTTTACCTTGGTTCGGACAAACGATCCTCAGGAGCACTGTTCCTGTGACATAATGTTTTTGTCGTGCATCCGCAACGCACTTCCGCTTTGATAAATAGACCTGCCAAATCGAACAATCCCCATTTCAAAAAAGGCTTGACTAGCGAAAACGGTTCTGTCAATATCATATTGACAGCAACCAAGAATCAATTTCTATGCTAAAATAAACAGTCTAAACAAATAGCAGTTTGATGCACTGGATTTGATAGCGAGATGAACGAATTTCGAGAAAGTTGATTATCTCGGCTGTTTATAGGAGTCAACAGCCCTCATTATATGATTTGCTTTAGAGCGTCCCGTGAAGACTATTTTCACATGGAAAATAAAACAATGGACAAAACGTACCGATTAATCTGATTAGTTGACAAACAATAAGCGGATTAATGTGATATCTTACCTAGATACCTTTAACACTGGACAGCTTAGAGCCGTGGGTAAGGTATGAACATTTTAGGCGGTAAATGGATTCTAGTATGATATCATATTACTTAGTTCGAAAAGCGTTCATGCGGGAAGTCATTTAGCTGCTGACTAGCATTCAATGGTCTCGCGTGCGGCCGGTGAGACCCCAGATAGCGCAAATTCTTCCACACAAAACGTAAACACAAAATTTAGCCAAATAAAAGGTCGGGATGAGATTGCTGACTTGAGCTAGACATGAAAAATGATTCAGTCCTGCTACACATTTGTGTAAGCGTACTCGTTTCTCGCAAATGATCACTATGCTGAAAACCATTCATTCTTGTGTTCATTGTTCTGCACATGAATCCAGACGAAATCAACAACAGTCCGTGCATGTTAAACACAGATCATCCGTCCACACAACTCACTTCGGAAATATAAACGAACAGTAGGTTTTATTTCTTTGGCGTTAATTTAATCACGCGAACAGACGACTCGCCGAAGTTATCTGTTTACAAGAAGCAGACATGGACAGGACAATATACTAACTGTGACAGCTTTGTGTTGTTGAAGCAACCTCACAAATGGAGCGAAGAGAATCTGCTCGAAGGACGCAATCGAACAAAAGCTTGTTCTTATTTCCAACGTCCTGAAACAAAGTGGCTAGCCTGAAAGATGTATTGCTAAAAACATGGCAGAAAAATCGCCACGTCTTGGGTTTGATTGATTGGATAAAAAAATCTGTATTCGTCGATCCGCCATGCAAAGGCAATTTAGCAGCAGATTTTCTCTACCGTGGACTGTACGACGCACTACTGTGAACCACAACACTGCGATCCTGGTTCATAAGTACGCGCATGCTGTCTCCTGTAGTAAAAGACAAGATGCCTATCCATGCCAAAAATATGGTTGTCTACTCTTTCTCTTGTTGCTGCGCAGCGGAACATATTGGACGCACGACGAGACAGCTTGGTAAGCGCACGGCTTAGAAGCCGAATAAGATCAATAAGTAGCTTTATCGCAGAAGATCTGGCGGACACAAGTTACAACGTGAATCCTAGTTAATCCTTTCAAGTCGTTTACAGAACGCCCAAACGGCAGCCATCGTCAATATAATGTCGAAACATAGCAACGGTTGAAGCGATTATCATCATCACCGACAGCAATATAGCAGTGGTTCACATTGTTACGCCTAACTGTCACACAACCACGAAAGGAAAAAACCCCACATAGGATGAGAGAAGAAAAAAGAACGGGACCTAAATATTGAAAAATAGCCACGTCTATATTCAAACAGTCAACATCAAAGTGCCTACACATTGCAAAAAAAACCAAGCTGTAAGTGAACGTAAGATTGAAGCGATCGTCATCCGATTACATCATTCCGTGTTGCGTTGTCATAAGTTCATACTAGTACATGAACTCCCATCGCCCACGATTCGCCTACCCACGAACGCACATACCATTTAGCCTGAGTAAACATCAATAGATTGTCTAAACCATCCTACTCATGGATAGGGTTGATTTGGTTGCTTTCTCGTTGTGCAACCCTAACTACGTTTTTCTCGTGTTCTAATCGACAACTATTATTTAACCTTTAGAAGTGTAATGACCTGGTGATGACTTTCTTATTTTCAAACTGTTACACATGTCAGCTAAACGTGCAGCAATTGATTGCGTTTCTTAAGAACTGGCAATTTTCAAGCATGTGTCTACAACTATTCAATTAGAGTTTGTCAAATACGCCAGAGTTCAGTTAATTAAACCGTCAGACACGCAGGTGAAAACCGGGTGCAAAATAAACAAACCGATAACATAACTCGAAGCTGATTCGCCTACTTGATCAATCACGCACAGTGACCACAGATCTTGTCGTTGTAGTGTGGCATTATTACTGTTGTTGAGTCATTAACTACAGTGTCTTGGAACACCTAGGATATGTCAATTCGGACAGCCTAGTGATTCTGTTTGCAGCGCTCATTAGACCGTGCGCTTGTATCTAGTAAAGGTATTGGATTCACTTTTCTACATACGCCAAAACCTCAGGTAGCTGTTTAGATGTCATGACCACGCCTAACAGTGATCAACAGAATCGCCCTAATGGACCGGATAAGAAATAATCTGTCAGTCATCGCCAGCTGGTGGATGTAAAAGGAATTTCAAGTAATATAACAACTTGAAACCATTCGACAAACGAAACACTAATCAACCGGATAAAAGCCATTGTTTGCTAAGGATATAATGGAAAAGAGCAGTGAAACGGGGGCGTTTGGTTTCGATGGGGCATCCACTGAGTCAGGACAGGCTACTAAATCTATCTTTTTATTAATGGTGATCTTTATGAGGCATTTCAATTTTTATGTAATTTCATACTCGGAATTAGGTGTTACACTTAAATATCTCAAATACATTGTTTTGTTTAGTACTTTTAAAGTAGGTGCATATAGACAGACAGATGGTGTGATCAAAGGTAGGCTGTTAGTGCAATATTAGTGGGCATATTAGAAATGACTGAACGTTAAGTCCCAGATGATATTGTTGAAACTTTGCTGTACAAACGATACGGTTATGGTATATTAACTTTCACTGGCAATGGTCGCTTTGATTCGCTTTAAATAAGTTTGATATTACACAACCAAACCCTTAATTATATCAAGACATCTAAACGAAAAAACTATTTACCATTTTTACTTTGACTTATTCGTACAAGTATGGATGCACATTATTGCAATGAGCTCATCGTAAAGCAGTATGAAGTGGACAACATTTTCAGTTCTTTAGCTTGTTCAGACTACACACAAACGTCGGTTGATCATAGCTATGTTTCAGAGTGTCAGGACTTTTTGCACTTTTGATAACCTACAAGCAGAACAAAAGACACTAGGAAAGGACCATTGTGAAACAATCATTAAGGCCTATAACAAAGGTGAACAAGAGCAATGAGACGATGAAAACAACCTAAAATGCAGATATATTTGTGTTTTTGCAATTCAAGGAGGGTCACGTAGTGGACGAACTCGTGCACAACCTAAAATATGTTTTGACTTGAAATTATGCGGCTGCGCAGCCACGCTTAGGTCAAACCCCTAAAGAACTAGTTGTCCATAATCGCCAACACAGTTTTGTCTCCCACGTTGTGAAGCAATTCACTTAGAAGTGTACTTACTGACGTATAGAAAGAGAAAACAGATCAAAAATTACCGAAGCGAGTGGCCGAACATATCCGGAAGTCGTAGGAACAAATTCCAATGCACCAGCCCTAACTCGATGAACCAGCGGCCTAGAATTCCGCATCATAAACTGCCAAGCCCCTCGTGACAACAGGCCAATAAGTTGAACCAGCCAACACATTGAAGATAATGCTGTATAATTTGAACCTCATATTACTGGCTCTTTGTGAAACAATGCCTGTCCAAACTTATCAGATGGCGCTGTGTGTACAAAAACAGCCAATACAGACTATCGGGTTGCCATGGTACTGACTGCATAATATTTAGTGTGACCGCACGAGTGTCTGACCGCTTTTTGCCACTATTTACCTGATGCATATAACCAGGTGTATTACGTGTACGACTGATGAGGATACACGGAATGTTAACACACAGCAACATATCTTCTTTCTATTCTGACGAGGTGGTTAACGGCAACTAAGTGTTTCAAGCAGAAAAATAATTGTGTGGATGAAGCAAGAGTAACTCATGAGTAGTCGAGAAGTTGGTTCAACTCCTGATGAACATCACTCACATTTGATTGTAGCCGTCGCATTCAGGCAGACTTCTCAGTCTGCTCTTCTCAGCCTGCTTCTTTCGAAAGGAAACATTAGACTTGAATTTCCCGCTTGTTAGAGCTTACCAGTAGTGCATATCCTCACCAGGATCCGGATTGAAACTCCGGCCACGTTAACACAAGAAAACCGTTTAGATCGCTGAGCCACTGACGTCACAGGAAGCACGATCAAATTATCATACACGGAAGCTTAATCACTTTCGGTTATGAGTAGTGATCAGACTACCTTCTCGATAGATGCAGTTACTACCTGTTAACCCCAATCGATAGTCCCACGATTAATACCCGTTGAACAGGCTGAAACCTCCTATTTCATTAAGTCCATTAAGCGTGCATGAATAAGAAACATTTAATTTAAAGTGACGGTTTTGTAACCAGTCCAGGAAAACGACATGAGCACAAGTACTGATGAAAGGTTTCATACTGTATTGTTAAAGCAGTATTGTCTAGGACGCAATCTCATGGCTCCAACGAGTCTCGTCATTCAAAGTTTTTAACTGACTGGTTCAAATCCACCGATGCACCTAAATAGATAATGGCAATTCGGAATATGACTTTTTAAGATACTAGCTGGAGATAAATATCGTTAGAATTTCCTTGACGTTTTCTGCCATATAGTGAAATACATGTAATTTAAAATGTAACTTTCTGTTTAAAAAGATACATTGCGATATGTTAACATTTCATTTACTCTCATCCGTCGCAAATGTAAAACATGCAAGTTATATACATCATACAAATAAGGACAGACGGCGATTAGACACGCATACAAGCACACCAAGTATTATGTAATCGCGACCAGGTTGCCTCAACCACTTTTGTGCACACAACGTCGGCTGGTATGTTTGGATGAGCATCGCTCCACAGAAAGCTAGTAGCTTCGGGTTTCGACTGCGCAGCAGTATCTTGAATGAGTTTAATGGGTCAACTTGGCGACCCGTTGTCATGAGGTGTTTATCAATCGGTGACGTTGGGTTTCCAGCCCTCAGTGCAACAAGTTGAGGCTGGTGCGTCATCTGTCGTTTCAACCATCTCGGAATGTGTTCGGCGACTCGCTGGGATAGACGTCGATCTGTTCTGTTTATGTAAACGTCACTGCAACTGCAAGTGAACTGGTAAAAAATATGGGTGGCAGAAGAGTTTGGCAAGCTACATTCGCGATTGCGGAGAACTGGTCCTCCGGTGGTTTGAAATAAGCGCAACTGCGCGGCCGCATGTGTTCGAGCCAGAGCAGACTTTAACTTGTGCTTTATATGGTTGCCTAAGTGGTCACCTTTGAATGGCAAGCATAAGAAAACATCCTTCTTTTGAGCTGTCACTATGGGCTCAGTGCTCTTCTTCACTGTATTATGTGCCCCGATGAATTAGTCGGGATATCCATTTGCTAATAACGTTTGTCTCAGCAATCCCTGTTCCATCTGCAGTGTATCGAGGGTGCAAATACGCCTGGCTCTATGAAACAGCGTCTTAACCAAACCCCGTTTGTATGCAATCGGAGCAAAGCTGGAAAACTGAAGGTATTGACCACTCCATGTCGCTTTGCGGTGAAATGAGCACCGTAATGTGCCATCCGCACGTCTAGTAATGAGTACATCCAAAAAAGCCAAATTATTGTTCGATTCTACTTCGTGAGATAAAGATAGGTTGGGGTGGATATTATTAAGGAAGTTGAAAAACAAATCAAAATAAGTAACATCAGTAAAAATCAAAATATCATCGACGTGTCGTTTGTACAATAACGATTCAGCTATATTATCCGGGATTTGTTGCTCAATCATTCCTAAGAAGATGTCTGCTGGTGTTGGGCCTAACAGACTACTCATAGCCACACCGTCTATCTGCTTGTAAGCAAGTCCCTCAAAACTGAAACGAATGTTTTCCGTACATAACAGAATAAGATCTTTGAGGTATTCAAGTAGAACACCTATATCACAGTTCTGACTGGATCGAACGTTTCCAGCTGACATTATATCCCCCAAAATTGTGTAAAATAGAACATCCAATTCGTCTAGTTCAAGACTGTTGGTAGTAGGGATCCCAGGTTGACAATCCCTAAGAGCCTATGCGTACTTCCCTAAGAAGAAAAAGGAATGCTTCTACCACGGCATATACCGATCGTCAATCTCAGACTAACGGAATAGGTGACATTCAACAGGCTAGTACGTGGCCCGAACAGGGCCTGTAGAGATTCCATCGCTCAGCTGTATAAACAAGCCGACTACTGTAACTTTAGTGACAGGTCGGCTATCTGCCAGCACAAACAACACACACCTGCAAGAGATGTTGCCTATAAGGCAGTATTTATCTTTTCCAGATGTATGAGAGGTGGAGGATGTGACGGTGACAATCATGGAACGTTCTGTTCTCATTTTCCAGAGACTTTTCTGTCCAAGAATGCCACCACAATGAATTTTCTCTCTATCATCAACTTTGTCGAGTCATGCACATTTTTCGATCAATTTCACCATTCGATCCAAATGATGGTTCCGGAATGCTGCTTATCAAATATGTCGCATGAGTGACCATTGTAAGCAGGTCTCCAAAAGCATCGAGTAAAAATTCACTAAGTGCAGATACATAGGTTGTGGCTCAGGGTCTAGTTTGGTCTGTACACTGCAGATGACCTCCAAGGCGATAGACAGCTTCACTGTTTAGGCAGGAAGCAGCAAATCCATTATTCCGATGGTATTCTGTACTCGATAAACCCAAGAGCCCGTGTAAGTTAGATAAACTTCAAGATACACGGAACAACTAAGTACCGTCCGAAGCCGTTCAGTGAAACCAGGCAAAGATACGACGGCAGCCATCTGTTTCTGAGGTGAGCTCGGCGAGCTTGAGATTGACAACCATGAAATGATTAGATATTTGGTCGGCACTAAACACAGCTAAGCTAGAGTAGTCGGAGGCAGTTCATCCCAGATTTCCTCAACTGACCGTTTGCCGTTCTTGCGATACTGGCAACATGAAGTAGACTCCAGCAAACCTGAAAGTATAGCGCAAACACGTACCCTGAGAATGCGGGACTCTGTTTCATATTCCGGGAGGAGCAATTCTTAGTGTTCTGATCTAATGGAGACAGAAGGTCAAGTCACTCGCACGATTTCTTCTCCATAGGCCAATCCGATTACGGTTGAGGGTTTGTGATGGCTACGAAATAAACCCGAGGCTGCGAAGAGCGGCACTAATCACAACTAAACCAAAAAGTTGCAAAAATTTGCTGCGTTGTGGTACAAATATTTTCAAAAATCGGTCTTGACAACTGCTTTGTACAAATTTACCCGTGGCTCGAGTCGAATCCCTTGAAGACAATCAATACACTATGGAGACTCTTCCAACACAAGTTCCCCTCGCTTAGACTGCACGTGAGGCCGAGGGCTATTGATGGACTGTCTGGGGAGCTTGTTACGTAGAATGACGAATTCGTCTTCGGCGATGCAAATAAGACCAACAACTGACAACAGTGCTCCAAGGCTTAGCCACGGTCAACGTGTACATGAAACCTACAAAATGTCGTTCTCAAGTCAGCGAAATGAAATTAATTGGATCCACCATTGGAGCTGATGGGTATCCAGCGGGAAGAACACCACATCGAAGGCAGATATGTGTGGAGACAAATAAGAAATAGAAGAATCTACTGTTGCTGAACATACCACTAGTTGGTGTATTTCGGTTCTGTAGGACCTACCGTCATGGGTATGGTATAAACTAAATCGAAGTTAGTGACGTTGCAATTGTAAAAGCAAAAAATATTATACATGGTTGGCGGTATCTGTTTCCGGATCAGCTCGTCACAGTGGCCGAAGCCAAAGGACGCCTGTGCATAAACGCCATAACAAGTGGTTCGTACCAACTCATTTTTGGCTCCACACATTTACAAACAAACAGTTAAACTTAGACTGGGAAACTAACCGAAACATTTAGCTCACAATGCACCAACAAGACCTAATAAGAGAAAAGGCAGCAAAAGCTCCTTGACCTAAGCTTCCGAAAAGGAGAACGAGACGTCTACTAGAAGACGACGATCACTAGTTGGAACATCACGGCACACATGCTGGTATATTTTCGTTGCTACGAGCACTTTTATTGTGTTCAACAAACGTATATCGTTAGTACACCGTATGCGGCACACATCCTCTTTCTGGAGAGCATACCAACAAATACCCCAATATATAAGGTCCGTCCACATTATTTTCTCTTATAAGCGAAACCAAAAGTTCATAACAGGCAATGCCGCTGTGCGTGGAGCTGATTCGGCTGATTCAGTTCAGATCTCCTACTGACACACTACGACCCATCTCTCCCAATCGTTTTGGCCGCGGGTGCCTCCAACTTCGGGGTTGGGGCAGTGGTTTTGCATATCTTCCCGGACGGTTCTGGAAAGGCTATCGCTCATGCTTCCCGTACACTGAGTCCTGCGGAAAAGAACTATGGATAAATCGAGAAGGAAGCCCGGGCTATCATCTTTGCGGTGAAGAAGTTTCACAAGCTTCTCTATGGTCGACATTTCTCACTGCTCACCGACCACAAGCCACTCTTGTCCGTGTTCGGTTCGAAGAAGGGGACCCAAGTCTATTCCGCTAACCAACTGCAACGATGGGCAACGATATTACTGGGGTACGACTTTTCGATTGACTATCGTCGCACGGAGGATTTTGGTCAAGCCGATGGTCTGTCACGCCTCATCAGCAATCACCAGGTTCCAGAGGACGATACAGTGATTGTATCCTTGTCATTCGAGAACGATGTACGCCGCCAGTTCATCGATGCTATCCGCGGAATTCCAGTCACTGCCGATGATATTCAAAACGCAACCGCAGAGGACCCGGCCCACGTACAAGTCATGGAATACGTTCGATCTCGTTGGCCTAACGTTCTGTTGTCCGGAGAAACCCATCAACTATTCTTTCGACGTGAGTCCTTGGCCGTTGTGGACTCTTGCCTCATGTTCGCCGATCGGGTCGTGGTTCCTCGCTCTCTCCGACGAGCTGTTTTCCATCAGTTTCATTCCGGTCATCCGAGGACGAGCCGAATGAAAGCGATAGCATGCGGGTTTGCGTACTGGCCTGGCATGGACGACCACATCTCGGAGTTGGTCAAGCGTTGCTCGAAATGCCAACAGGCCGCAAAGCTTCCAAAGAAGCAGGATCCAGTCCCTTGAGATTTTCCGAAAGGTCCTTGGTCGCGCATCCATCTTGACTTCGCTGGACCTATCAACGGAGTGATGTACCTCGTCCTGGTGGACGCGTATTCGAAGTGGCCAGAAATCGTCCCACTCCATTCGGCTACATCTTCAACCACAATCGCAGCGCTACGGAAGATATTCAGTCAGTATGGGTTCTCTGAGATACTCGTGTCGGACAATGGGTCACAATTCTCGTCCGCACAGTTTCGCTATTTCTGCAGCCGCCGTATCACCCGCAGTCAAACGGTCAGGCCGCTGGACGTTCTACTGGACACGTTCACAATCCCAATGGTCGTCAGAACTTAAAGTCCTAAGATAGAACTGTACACTGACGACAGACTACTCCGGAGACGATGGACAGACCGAGTGAGACGTCCAGTCTGCCCACTACAAGTGAATCCCAGGGCCAAGCGATACGGATGAGAAGGCTCAAAAGGGAGATGTTGGGATAATGCCACAATTAACCCAAAAATGTTGTTTTTTTATTCTCAACACTCTATGAGCCTCTCCACGTTGTGAGCCTCCACCACTGTATGAGCCTCCGCTTGAACATTATAAATACAGTGGAGTTTGCTAGTGTATGTGACAAACGTTTGGTTGAAATCAAATATACCCTTGGCTGAGGGTTCCATGTCTTCCTGTCTTCTTCATTTGCGGTAGTACGTGCGTCGTCGTATAGGCCGTGATAACGTAAATCGTTAGTGCAGCCATCGTAGCTGAGCCGGGTTATAGTGAACGCCGGGCGTTAGTGATTTTTCATTAATTGTCAATCCACGCGGTTCATAACAGTATTGTGAGGTTGTTGGCCTTGTGGCTAACATGCCAGTCTCACAAACACGGGGGTCAGAGTGCGAACTCCGATCCGGAAAAGGATATGCACCACGGATAAGCTCTTATAAAAGCAAAACTTGAGTCTGGTGCTTCCTTTCGAAGTGGGCTAGCCAGAAGACATACCTGAATGAGAAGACTGCGATCAAGTATGGGTGGTGTTCAATTTTAAAATGAATACCATAGTAAAAGAGCAGACTCAATTCCGGAAGACAAATATTGAAAAACAAAACGTTTTAGAATGAACATACGGCACCGAAATCACTGTGTCCGTTGAAACGGAACGAAAGTATTGGCTCATCTACATTTGAACGAATTTGCTCACTGGTACGCTGATTCCAGGTCTTTACGGCTTATTCAAAATTCGTAAAGCTGTGGTACTATTCCGATCACTTTTGAAAATGTGTAACTCTTCATAACAGTCGTTAGCCAAGCGGCAGTCTAGCATACTAGAGCCCGTCATGGAAATCTTCGAAACACAGCCTACGCGACTCTTCTGACATTGTGAGTAGACTATGTTAAATTGATTAGATAGATACTGCACCCTCTCAAAGATACATCCCCATTTACCAAATCACCATTGTAGAAGACCACAGACCATTTGTGTGAGCATGTCGAGCGGAGTGATTTGAGCATGCAGAAACCTATGATTGAACTGAAACAGTCATCTAATCTGCACACTTACAACATACCATTTAAGTTCACCGCGAAAATTGATCGACAAAAAGTGATATCGTAAGCGGAACCCCGTTGGGTTCACTGTTTGCGGACGTCCACAAGGTGAACAGTTCAGGTCATCAGCTGATCGATGTGATTTATATTAAATGCCTGCGTTTTTGATACTAACGGAAACATGACCAGTAGTCTGAACAGGTTGAATTGCGCCCACTAAAACTTGCCACTTCCGTTAGATACCAAAATCAATTACCGAGGGGCTTTCAATATATACGCATATTCCACAGTGTTTACGGTTCAATTCGGCGCACGATGTACAGAAAAACGGTGACTACGTCCGTTTCAATAGTCTCCGCCACTTGCTCAGAAGAAACCTAATTGTGTTTGACTGAAACTGTTATGGTAGTGTTGTGACCGTAAAAGACGCTTGGTCTGCAAATTCGTTTATTATCCGAACTCTCGTACAGGTCATTAAACATATGATCACAAACAAGTACACTCATTTGCACGGCTGACGTGCATTCACATACATTAGGTGACAGCACGTTGTCGTTCGCCCTGGTGGCACTTCTCCCATACCGCGTAAACACTATTCCGATAGTCGCTTTCGATCCGTCGTCTTCCTGCTGTTGGGGCTTACTTTTTGTTCCTGACTGTCGCTTGCGAGTAGTATACTACTTGTGAGTAGTACACCACTCACAACGAAACTATCTGTTATGTTATGTTATGTTTGAAAGATACCACGGCTGGTGAGTTGGTATTCATGCGTACAATATTCATACAAAATAGCTACCAGAAGAGGTTCATAAACGAGGTTATGCAAAATCAGGGGTTGAAATATAAGCCATAGCTAGTAGAATGATAGGCCGTGTACGTCGTTTTGCCCTTTAAGGGTGGTATGGTAAATCAAAAAATCACTAGAAAAATCACTAGAAGATGCCAAACTATAATTAATAAAACATTCCGTACTGCCGGATTACATGTTCATATCACCTTCGATTCAGTTGTGCTAACACTCATAACCAAAAGAGCTAGTTTTGCATTCTTTTCCTATGTAGATTTTGACATATTCTTGTGGAATCGGTTACATTAGTCACACAGCTACGCTGGTATCCGAACGGGCACGTGTTCAGCCAGATTAGCTCAACAGTTTAACATAGGGGTCAACTAACGGTCTATACCATCACACTGGATACATTCTAATCATTGTGCCACTGTGAATAATTGATTTCGTTCAATCAATTAAGGTCACTCGGTTGAGGGCCATGCAACCAAAGATCTCATTCATAGCTGAAATTCGTTAGTATAACCCACCATTTTGTGTCCAGAAACCCTCTGTTAAGGCTCCGTAACTGCCTCGGGCAACCCTCCGATTTATAGGTCTGCCAACACTGACTGTTCAGGTGCCGTTTTGATTGAAACTGAACACTGATTTGTCTGATCGCATTAACCCATTCTGTTCATGTTTATGCCAATCATAATTTTCGTAAAACCGTCAAATACACGTAAGGTATTTTAACTATAGACGAATAATTGAAAACGAGCTTGTCCACTACGTTGACTTCAAGTATTTCGCATTGATTCTTATGGAGTGTGGTCATGCGTTCAGTTTGATCTAAGTATTCGATTGTCGCAACGGGTTAGGTAACTGTCTAGATGAGTTCAACCCATCAGTTAAACACACTGGTTCAACTACTCGTTTATCAAGTTATATTCCATGTGAAATTTATATTTCGTTTCGCTCGATTGTAACGAAACCATCTACCAATTACACTTTTGAGAAACTCGGTTGATACGGATGTTTTCATCTGTATATAGCACGATAACAGACGTCTCATAGGGCAGAAAACTTAAGACCTTACCTTTTGTTGCGTCGATTCTGTTAATGACACCTGGGGATACTGTCAATGAAGGCCAACTTGCTAAACCATTTGCACTGACCAAACCAGGGTTGAGAAAGAAAGGGCTGACAGATTGTAGCTAACACCATCCTACTGGCACGTTGGCTGTCGTAGAAAAAGGAGGCCACAAGCATGACATAGAAATCTCGATATTGAGTACACACGACTTGAATTGCACAACTGTAAATTTCCAGAGTTTGCAGGTGAACGTCAACAGAAAGAGATCAACGGAAGTTGGGAAAAGCTGTCAGCAGTTTGAGATGACCAATGTCCAACGATGAGATTCGACATACGTTCAAAAATTTTCACAACCATGAACATGTTACCAAAAGTGACTTAATTGGGATAAACATGTATTTGACCTGCTCGGATGTACACTCACAAAGGCAGATCTACTTAGAACGCTTTTGGTCGAGCGGAACAGACCACCGAGCCACTGATGGGACAAAATAACCGGACTTCAAACGACTTAGTCTACTCTACCAGA
>JTDE01000288.1:250688-264656 GCA_014338405.1 Paragonimus skrjabini miyazakii
ACATCCTAGTGGTCGAAATCATTAGAGTTTTACGCTTACAAGTGGCTTATACTGCATAACATGTGGCTTCACCTACATATTTCGCACACGGTGTAAAAATGAAGAGGATGGACAGGTGAGTGGGTCCAGCATGAAGACAAAACCAACAAGACTTAAATGAAACGAGTAAAATTACAACTCGAGCTAGATCGTCATTGGTACTCACGGCTAAACCCCCGGTAAACTAAGGTTAACAGTCAGTTGTTTTTGTGCGCACAGAACCGGCTGTCGACGACTGATCAATAATACTTCAATATATGTGAGAATTTGTGAGCTGTGAGCGTTCATCAGAACCGCAAACAGAGATGTGATATTGAAACTGTGACCTGTAGTTGATAAGTGTCTTGCAATTGATGAAGCGACGTTTCGTCCCCGCTGAGTGTCATTCATAGGCGAGTGAGTCAGTGCAACTCTTAACCAATTTTGGAAGTGCTCCTTAGCACTAGTTGAGTAGGTGCTCGAATGCTCACGTACAATGACCGACCTAGTTCATTATTGTTGGACACAAAATTAGGCAACCTACTTTGGTTAGGATCAGGTTAAGTCAACCCTATGACATACGACATGCAACTGGGGAGGGGGTAAGGTTACAACTATCATACAACTGTTTTCCGGAGAATGAAAAACAATCGGCCCATTTACGTGCAGTCACATAAATATAATAACAGACCATTATGAAAAAACTTTTTGAACGAGTTCATCATCACTAAGGCCAGTAACACAATGGTGATTCTCGCTGATGTTTCATGGCTACACAACCATGAACAGATCAAGCCAGGACCAATAGGAAAAGAACAAAAGGGAGGCTACTTAACTACTAACAACAATTATACTTATAGTCAAACATCCAACATCAAGGTGTCCACACCTTGCATGCAAACAATCAAGCTATATACGGACTAGCCAATGAACGGCCATAACTCGTTCCAACCGAAGAGAATCGCTGATTCAATTTTGCTATTAATTAGAAGATAGGAATACTCGAGCTGTGCAGATTTGCGTGTAGATTTAAACTGAAAGTATACAACCGGGTTTTGATAAAAACAACTTTTCATCGGATTCTATCCATGTGCATTTCGAAGATGGTTAATGAAGATAAAGAGAGGATCCTCACCAATAGTCGATAATTACACCATTAGCCGAATGCTTTCACTAAAATGCACTCTAAAGAAATGAAGCGACAAGAATTGAGAATGACAGTGCCAAACGGGGACGCATTTACGAATCTGTCGTACAGACAGAACGGTGGGCAAACCACAGCAGCAATTAAGAGAATCTACTACGCATCAGAATGGATTAGACTGACTGAGAGCAGAAAAACACCGCCGACCCCAGTAACAGAATGCTATCATACTTTATCTACCTCTCCGGCAATTTATAGTTTTGAACACAGTGGCAGATACATACGTAGATAGAAATGGTAAGACGATTAGCAGAGGAGCTAATCAACACGATACGAAGTGGATAACGAACATCATGTTTTGGTCGACTTTGTGAACCGAGAAGAGCTCACACGAAGCTTCTTCACTCAATAATGGTAGAAATAATTGACTACTCATATAGTTGGGAGTTCCACCAACTTCTACAAGCTACAACCTCGCGCCCAAAAACTGCCCATCGTGGGGGGAAATCGCCTTGGCCTCAGTTGGTGTGCAGATACTCCACGCCTGTGATTTGCTGAACAGGTCTGTTACGTGAATTCTGTAGTGCTTGTGTCACATAATGTGTTAGGTAAACGTGTGAAAAACGAATCCATCTCACAGAACAATCATTCTCAGTAGAGTAAGAACAGTCTACTGTGCAAATACCGTATCGTGAACAAACAGCTGGAAAAATTCGTTCTATACTGTCTGAGTACGCTACCCCGACCATATTTCGGTTAGATAATACCTTAGAACGACTGGTGATGCATCCAGCTTCTATGGGCGGCCAGACAGATCGTGTTTACGAAATCAAATGCGGTGATTGTAATGCCAGCTACATTGGAGAGACAAACAAACAATTGAAAGTGCGTGTTGCTGAACATAAGAGGCACACTTCAGAAGCTAGAGAAGGATTCGGCCATCGCACTACATGCACTGTCAGAAAATCACAACGTAGGTTTCGATCAAGCTCGAGGGTCTGCCTTCCCATGCGGAGCGCTGCTGCGCTGAAGCTCTCATTTACACACAGCACGTTTGTGTTAATCGCAATGATAGCAAACCCCTGTCTGCAGTGTGGCGTGGATAGATAAACAACACCAGACACAGATGAATCTTATCTACATTAGTCTTACCCCCGCCTAATGGGCAAACGATTCGACCAACCAATTCAGTTGCAGCGCAGACTGACCTGACCATGACAAATCCCACGTGACCTCTGTTCCTTTGTCAGCGTGATTTCGATTACAACACTCCTGAGGAAGGCGGCCACCCGAGGTGGTTGAAACGTAGAGTATTACAACTTGCTCATAAAGTTGTGTTATTCTCAATCCATTCATTCGTACAAAATTTGGTGTGTATATCTTACAACGGCGTTAATGATTGCTGCAGAAACCCTGTCATATGTCCAAAATAACAGGGGTTGATAAGGTACAACTTGCAATCTCAATAAAAAAAATTTCGTCCATCGGCCCGCGTTGGTTCTAAAACAATTATGGCGTTAGGTTTGATATCTAGCAGTTGAGCAATGGCCGTCTAGTTTATAAACCATGTGTCGATCACGACACATACCCGTTATCCGACGAGACGATTACCGTGTGGATCATTCACGCGCACGTGTGTCAGGTGGACAGGAGGTAAGTGAAGTTGAAGAGGGAATCGCACCCGAAAATACGCAAATTGGGTGCAGTGTGATCTGCTGAAATCAGAACTTCCTGCATATCGCTTAACATTATCAAAGTTCTATCGAGTATTTCCTTCGGAATTTGAGGATTAGGTGGGATAAACGAAATGACAACGATATTCGGCAGTACGTTTGCGTAAATCCTCCGACGATCGGCATGCATGAAGAGCAAACTATGAACCAAGCCGATTGAGTTCCGTTTAACTGATGTTACGCATCCGGGACGTACCATAGTAATACGATGCTTCTGCGTGACAAACGGCAACTGCCATTGTATTTTGTGCCATTCGTGAAAGATATATGAAGGTTATTCCTATAAAATGAACGGTACGATTGGTTCACTGCATTCCATTTGTACAAAATTCACCTTCTGTCCGTGGATGAATGTGGCCAGCAGTCCAATGATAACATCTGGTCCTGACCAGAAAAGAATGACCGACCTCTGTCTTACAGTGTCAGCTAAAGAGGAGTTCAACATGCAGTGCTATTATCAAAAATGTAAAACCCGTCACAAGTTATAAAAAGATTTGCGACAGATTTTGAAGGGCACTGTGCGAAGAATTAGTAAGTAAACCGCGCCCAAACCCTTTACTCTGTTCGAATGTCTATCTAGCTCCGGTTTGTTCGATCTGATACACGTTCGATGTTTGAAACACTGAGTTCCCCTTATCCGGTTCATTAAGACGGCATCCGATGAATAAAAGGTTTATCTTGAGTGTACGTCATCGTAACTTGAACTCTCCTTAGGACGAGTTATGAAGCTAAGGGGAAATACATGGGTCCAAGGGAATCATCAACATACCAATACCAATACTGGTTTGAATGACCCATTGAGTAGAACACAGAACGAGTGAAGTATATTTGAATATGATGGAAATATTCGCCCCAGGATTAGTAACCAATGCGGCCAGTGTGTACCAGCTGTCTGAACAATTTCACTAGTACTGGAGTGAGTGCTGAAGGACAAAAACTGAGCCTAAAGAAGCTCGGATGTTTCAATGAAACTTTAACCTAGCGATGCACAGTGACGATCGTCCAAAACGTGGCGAAGTTTCTACTTTGTATCAACACTGCCAACCGTATGGATTCTTCGTAATTGAAAAGTTAGGCAGAATTAGCCAAAAAAAAGTTTCGCAACATGTGTCGGGGTTCGTTAGAGAAATTGGAACTCAGCTGCGAAGCCATGTTTTGTGGAGTCCTATTACACCCTTGCTAAGCTGGCTTGTAGTACTTTCGATATAATCCGGCTACGGCAGAAACAGAAAACTAATCAAACATATTGTATTAGATGTTACGGTTTCCCATACCCGGATGAAAAACTCCCTTGGATTTTCCAACTCCTGTGCAGTTTTGCCTAGATAGTGCTTTCCTCCTCAATTCCCTTTGTGACGTTTAACGGTTATCTCGAATCCCTGGTTGACCTTCCCAATCCAAATCATGTTTACTATGCATACCCTGGTGACCTCTATACTCCCAACGATGTGCTCCTTGTTTACGCGCATCACCATACGGACGCCTGCCGGCCTGTTCCCATCCACTCTCCTTCCCCTGTGCTGCGTTCTATGTACACATTTAATCTGAATACGTGCACGGTGCAGAGACTGACTTGCAGACTTCGCATTTGATTGCTAGCCTTGACCGGGAGTTTCTTTGTTGCTTTGTGTCCCTGGTCAAGTGGATCTCATTTATCGTTACTTTCCCTGTAAACGTGAACATTTCAGGTTTGTTGCAATACTTACTTCATTAATTTTGTTGATAATAGTACCGTAGTAACCGATTCGACTTGTTCTGACCTTTGGGATCCAATTATTTTACGCGTCACTCAACATTCTAAGGATAACGGCGTTGACTTGAATGCATGTAAGCGTTTTGCCACTTACTGAGAGGTACTCTCTATGTTACGATCGCATCGAAACAACACAGTCGTTTTTGTTGAAAACTTTCGTTTTGGAGACTGGAAAACCTCTTACAAATTGAACGCATCGCTTCAACTTTTACTGGCCATCCTTATAAAGCTGATTACTATTATTCTTGTGCTTTAGTTTGAAATCAACAGTTTTCGAGGAATTACAGCTATCACCTGGACCCATCCCTCTATTATACAACTAAAATGTCACTTTCATGACCTTCTCATCGACTACTGTGATAGGTCTGCTCTGCAAGAATCGCGTTCGGTCCTCTGTGTCTGTGTATATGCGGAAAATCTATCCGGACCTTAGAATGTGAACCCAACAAACACTGGCGTTTCACCTTTATCTACAGTCATTAACTAGGGCAATAGGGGAAACGGTGGCCCTAAGCATAGCTCGGCGTGGTTAGGCGATAGTAAGTAATACAGTTCTGAACCACCGATGAGCCACACACGAATTTGAATATATATCCCTCGACTTAAATAAGAGCTCACGGCTTGGAAACAGACTACAGAACAATTATCAATATGGCATCCTGCAACTATTGATTCTATCGCAGAAAGGCAGCGGAGTAAATCGTGTCGGCATGGATTGCACAAAATTACTGATAATCGAAACCTACAAGTCTCTGTTGCAGGGAAAAAGCGTTTACGACTTCTTGATACCATTGCAGATGATCGACTGTTCGAGTCTGCTACGTTGTAACAGGCATAGTGTTATTTGCTGTATCTGAAAGAACAGTACTTCTGATACTAGCTACGCATAAGTTGCATAAAAAAGATAACAAATTTCCGCTTGTCAGTTCTGTTAAGTTCACTTGGTATAACCCATATTTTTTCACCCACGAGAGTTTACCTTGCTGGATGAACGGGTCTGATAAGAACTGTTTGTTATGCAGCTAAACTGTCCTCTCAAATCGCGAAACGAGCAGGAGAGCACAAGTTGTATGAACATCTACCCAGGTGCTATAATGACTTGGATTTTACCTACACAACTGAAACTCACACGAACTGTCTCCTTGACAAAAGTTAGAGGAGAATTGGAGCGTGATCAGCGATTGGCATTTTAAAGCTGTTGAAGGCAGGTTGCTGTCCATAATAGTATTCCTTCAATTGCTCTAACCGGTCCGGCTACAGTGCCTCGTGGTAATCATACCATTACTTCGCATGCATACAGTCTTCAACAGGTGACAGATCACTCAATCACAGTTTGTCTAAAGCACACTGAATCAAGTAACGACAATTACAGATATGCAGAGGTCTTGTTACTTTGTCACACGAGTTGTTGATAACGTCGACTGGGTTGGTTCAGTATGTATTCGCCATCTAGTTTCCTCCTCGTGATTAATGAAAAATCGTGAAATCAAATTGCTGATGAAGCCAAAGGTTGGAGTGACCTTCGTTTGCCAATGATGTTGGCTAGTTACATTTCTGAATGGTCCGCACACATGAAACATGTAAAACATCAAGAATTGTGTATTCATCTAGATTACCTTAGACGTTTGACATTGGAATTTATACATATACAAATAGTATAAATTAGTAAAAAATATTGGCGAACTACGAGTGATCGTAACCCGACTATACCAAGTAACATTACGCCCAAGACAGGAAGCTTTTGGTGATTTCCCACAAATTATCTAATGCGAAGTTTCTCACAAAATGTCAAAATGATAACTGAGTGGGACACCATTTCAAACAACAGTGTTTATTTACGTTGAAGACAAGTCAAGAGATGGATGAATTACATTGACAAATGGAAACGCTATTGATGGTCCACATTCTCGGATATTCTGCTGAACGGTGTGTCGACGATCTTAATAGACTTCTGTCAGTCGAAACGCTCAAACGAATGACAAAGAGGTTTGGAACAGGACTCTCAAAAATGCTGTTCAACGACCGCCACGGTAACCTCGAATATTGAGTTATTTTCTGATCTGGAGGTCTAGGCTGTAAAAGTTTCGTAGCTCCAACATTGCACCGACAATGTTAACTGAACTGGTGACTAACCAGCCAACTAATTGAACAACTCAACATTCTGAGATGCAAACTTTCGAGCGCATGGCAAACTTAGATTGCACTGGGCTGTGCAAAACTTCTGACGAAGGAGAATCAAGTGTAATGACTAATCCAAATTGTTTTTCACGAGGTCAAAAAACGCAGGTGATATAAATTAAACACAACACGCGATGCAAATAGCTATCATACAAGTGCAAGGACCACCGGGGAAACAGTTGTGCCCAGCTTTATTGTAATGAATCTGTTTTGTTTTTGCATGACCGCCAGCAGTTTCACCTAGTGGTTGCATACATCTGATTCATACGTTAAGCTGGAGAGCAAGCAAACATGTACGAAGTATAGATTGAGTTATTACAAGGCTGAAAAACAACATAGCACCCGGTAGTGAGTGAATGTGGTTGGTCGGGAGCAACTGGCTTATCATACGGGGACGAAAACATAAAGGACAAACCGCCATGGGGCCCTGAAGAACAAGCTGATCTTAATGTATCCAAACGTTAAATCTAATGGCAGTAGTTGGTGAAAATTAGCAAACCAAGTTTACAGGTCACTTCTGAGTGGTACGGAAGCTTGAAATTTACACTACAGCATGAAGTCAGCTACGTTAACAGCTCCATAAAAAGTGACTATGCTCTAGTGGCAATTCAGTACATGTAGTCACAACAGACAGGACGAGTCTGCCAGAACTTTGTCCGATTTCAGTCAAACGGTATCCGCACATTTCAGAAGATAAAACTTTCGTTTCCGTTAGAGCATAAAGATACAACGCAAATACTCGTTTGGGGTGGAAAGCAATTTTCGACTTCAATGTTTGAGAGGGGAGCATTTTGATCACTACCCCATTGACAATACACTGTAAATTAGGTAACATCCACTTGTATCAAAACAAGGGTGTTCGCAGATGAACCTGATAATTACATTGAGGTTTTGAATACGTTATCCAGGAAATGTTTGTCGTCTCATCTTATTTATTCTTGCGACGTAAACCTTACACGTCTAGCTTGGTCCAGCGATTAGTTTGTGAACCGTCAATAGTTTTTGCGCTACGACGTTCAAACGGCTATGATAACATTAATCAATACTGGCGTCCCGCAAACTGTTATTCTTATCTTGTTTTTACTTCAATTTTACACTTCAGATATATCTTCTGCGAACAGCACTGTGAGAAAAAATGCGCATTCCAAATCACTCACAACAAGATTACAGTTTACAAACTGTTTTATAACACACTTTCAACCGGTTATCCACGCCCAGTTTGCTTCTTAACATTGACAAAATTAAGGGAGCATCGATTTAATTGTCTAAGGGCCCACCGATCCTACAACCAGCTCCCCTCTAGTCATATAAACGGAGCCCAGTTACCCCACCACGTTATAAAATTTAACAATAAGTAGTCGGGAAGTTAGGTGCAATGAACTGGACACCCTCCACTCCCAAACTACGATCGCAAGACCAACGCTTAGACCAATTTTAAAGACGGATCCTTCCGAAAAAGGCACCAGACTATATGTATACTGTGTTACAGAAGACATAGATATCCATCGTAACGCTGATTTTAAACAGCCCAAAATCATTATTCCAAAATGGATTGAAAGTAGACACCTGAAGTTTCAGGTGGATTAATTAAAGGCATTGACGATGTCTTGAAAAAATTGGTTGTAAGGCTTGTATACTGATGTGTCCGTCATAATTAGATGTGATCGGAAACTTAGAATGCAACAGATAAATGTTATCAGTACATCTGAACAAGAAAATGACCAGGGTGGCTAGTTTTCGTGTCAAATGTTTATCCGGTGGTTTCTAGTGTTTGCATGATACAGACTAAATATGCACAAGCACATACACATTCGAAGATAAAAACAAACGGCCAGGATCAGTTACAATCGGTTAGTTTGCCTGGATCTGGCATTAACTAGAAAATAGTCCTTGCTTCCGAATGATCGCACACTCAAGTCAGGTGTGCCTTCTCTTCTATGCAATTTGTTTGGTATACCCATATTGAACACCATTCACTCCCGGAGCAGTCGGGCTTCATACGAACCTGTCTATTCCCTACCGCTCCGCCTTACTGGAAACTACATTCCGAGTGCCGAATACAAACGCACAGAAAGAAACGCCGCAATCGTAATGAATTCGTCCTGAAAAGGACTGTTTTCATTGTAAGGAGGTTTAAACTCCTATAGAGCATTATGGGTCTACCACAGTACTACCGCCATAGCAAATCCAAAAATTACGAACAGACGACATTAACAGTAAAAGTCATCGTATAAGTCTTCGCAGTTAAAACCACTGATGCTGTGATTCAGAAAACCAACACACTCCACGCGATTATTGAATCACGGAGCATCCACACGCACACTCAAGCATCTAACTTCCGATGATCAAATCATGACTGACCGGCTCATCTTGCAAACTGCAACTGGTTATCACATTATGGTTTTCGATGGTCGGCACGCCGAGCTTGATGGCAGTGTGCTGAGCCAATTAGTACAGTGACTGCCTAATATATTGTATCCGGCACTACTTGTATTCACTATCTTTGTGAACACCTCGTCAGCAAGATTAGGGGCTGACAAGATTACACTACCCAGGTAGGTAAAGCTATGCGGAGTCTCCAGCAGTTCTCCTGCAACAAGAGAAATGAGCTCAGTGCCAACCTAACACTTTATACTTTGAAGGAGCGAAGTGCATGCCATATAGATCAATTATATCGATTAGCCGCTGCAACACGGTCTACATGTTTTACACAGAACTAGGTAAATCAGTGTCGTTCGTATTCAGCTAACCACCAGGCAAAAGCTCCACTCCGAGCTCCTCAAAACCTCGGAGTATTCCTCCATCAATATCGTCCATCAGAAAATGAAAAATGAAACGGGACAAGCGACAATCCTGTCGAACGTCATTTGAAGTGGATAACGCTTGGGAGAGCTACCCACAAATCTGCACTCAGAACAGGCATACAACGAATCGAACAAATTGGAATGCTTTACTAGGACTCCTCTACGATGGAGCCAACCCCAGAGGACGTGTTTGGCAAACTAGTCGAAAGTAGCCTTAAGGACGAAAACGATTACGACCGTTGACTGAGAAGAGGAAACCCGCAGACCCAGAAGTTGTTCAGAACAGTGTACATGGAAAACACAATCCCACAATCCAGGGAACCAATCAGTTGCGAACTGTGGAGGAAAAGACACTTCTGCTGTTCCATTACCATAGACGGATTAGTAGTGCTTACGATGGTGAGTGAACGTTGTGGGTGGATTTACACTTTCAGTGATAGAAGAAACTGTTAGTGGCAGAAACGGAAAACTACCCTATAATAATACGCTCGACCCTTGTCATTGCAATTCTGAGCCACTTTCGCTGGAGGTAGCTAGATGGAAACCATACACTGCAATGGTCGCAGGTTCAAGCTTGGGTTATAACGAACGCTCATGTTGAGGCTTGGGAGGTCTGATAGTACTTAGCCCCAGTATGTTGCGTAAGAGATGGAAGCTATGTATCAACCATCTGATTGGTTTCATTCCGCTTCACCCTCACTGTTCGTTTAGGTTGTCTTCAGAATTTTCTGTGTCAAAACTGTAAGGGAACTATTAAGTGTTCATCGCTTAGTTAGAAGTTTGTTCCGAAAACGTCCATTCCCAATCGATTTTACACCAATTCCAACCTGCCGCAAAAGCGGTTAATATTTATTGGACCACCAATGGAGGGAAGTCGTCAACTATTAAAGTGCAAGCAAGTAGGCCAATCAAACGAACCTTAAAGTAACCGAGATTGGAGCGTGACCCCCCCCCCCCCCCGTAAACATGGGTTTTCTTCGGAGTACCCGAAGTATCAAGCAAGTTTCTGTGTGATTTAGGTTGTCCTAAGTAGTTTTCTACGATGTACTGCAGAGCCTCTTGAAGCATTGAATAGGGAAATAAGTATTGTTTGATATCTACTTCACACACCTATCCCGCCAAAGAGCGAAAACCGGCTACCAACCACTCAGCTCAAACTTGCAGAGCCGGTTGTTTCTAGCCGCAAACTCGCTATGCCCAAAGTGATCCATGGATGGAGTGGATAGGGTACTATGATGATGCTGCAACTGCTGATTCTCGTTAGCTCACATCCCAAGTCTTATTCAAGGTCTGATAGTACTGGATGCAACCAGTAGTATACGGAGACTTCGAAATAAACTGCAACCAAATGAGAGGAGGTTTGGTGGGAGGTTAACTCCGTTTGGATTATCGACATATATCCAGTTTACTAATGACCACTAACTTTTTTTAAAAAGAATGATCGAACTGACTCGAAAACGAAATTACGACCTTCTGGAATTGACCACGATATGCTGACACTTGAATGACGGTAAGCAATCTGAAGGAAAATGACATCCTAATTTGGTCACAGTAGAGAGGTTGCTCGTAGTAATCACAGTAGCTACAGGGTTTAGGAAAACAGTCTTTCAACAGTTTATATTTTCCATGGAATTTGGATCGCTCTTAACAAAACTGGCGGATGCAGCATGGCGGTGATTATGAAAAACAGAGCTATTGGAGGCGGAAATATCGTAGTGCTTTACGAGGAATATTTCTTAAAACGTCGACTGACAAGAGTAAGCATGATTTTTTAGGGATGAAAGAGCTACGACAATAACACTCATACGTGTTACTGTTGTGGGATCGTTAGTACCAGCTACGCATTTATTAAAACACTGTGCAACAAAAAACGGCCACCTATATGCGGTTAGTTTTCCCTACCGACAAAGCTTGCTGCTGCCATTTCAAACGTTTACTTTGCGTCCTCCTCCGTGCCCTTGTGACAGATCACAGCGCGCCGTGCATGTGTGTCCTGGGACTCCAATCACATAGTTGTAAGTCACTGTCCTCCATCAACTGGCACCATGTCAAACATGCGCCTTCATGAACGATCAGGTGAGCTGAGTTGACTTTATTGGTCTGCTGGAAGATTACGACATCATCTCATGCAGAGTGGCAACGAGAACTGACAGACAGCTGAAATGCGTTGAGGGAACACTTGAAAGCTGACACTATTTTACATATTTCTGGAACAACGGTAAGCAGATGAATATTGCGCTGTCTTGCATACGGAAACAAGAGACGTAAAGAAGGAATAGGACGAAGAATCATCACAAAAATATGGGATCCGCGTTCGTCATGATGTTCTAGAGGTAGATCACCTATCCAATGCGGCTCTAGCATCGATCTCAACCACGATAAGAGAATTCTAGAAATCGGAATCCGTATCAAGCTTCTGATTGGCGCTCTAATGCTGGCGACAGCCAGGGGCTATTCAACATTGCTCATGACCGCTGCGGCAGTGGACCAGGGTGGTCGGGAACGATTATTCACAGAACAGATAGTCAAACTTGAGTGTGACAAGTAATGACGGTCAATCTAGACAACCTCTGGGCGATGCCTCTCGTTTGGAACAACGGCGAACCTATCCACGTGCTCGGTGTCATTCAGATAAAAAGTAGAAGCGGATGAGTAAACCTTAACGACAAAGAGGATGGTGCGGTCTAGGATTTTACGTCATAAATCTATCTCTCTGATTCAGTCGGTAACTGTACAGAGAACGGGACGCTACACTTATGCCGGAGAGTATAAAACAAAAGGACATCGGAAGGAATTCGTAAGTTGCTGAGGTAACCTCAATCATCAGATCCCATTCGTAATGAACTTGATTGGGGGCGATAGGTCACATTGTTAATGAAAACCGTAACGTTGCAAGTCTATCCCCGTTGGAATGTGTGCTCACCCATACATGAAGTCATACGGTCGTATATCAAGGGTTTCTTGAACAGTATGAAGAGCAAGGTTATGGTAATCCAGGCTAGCAGAGCAGTCACCAAATATCTTACAGTAAACGCCAGAAATTGCTCTTTTCATGTAACAAGGTGTGAATACAAAACGACCATTACTGACTGGAATATGTCAAGTAAAGATATGACACATTTGTCGGACAGTGCATGAAGATCAATCACATTAACCGACGTAGCCATCCTATCGTGTATAATGTGTGGCTGTTTCGGTACAAACAGCGTAGTTACTGAGCTTCTCAGCAAAATGCTCAGGAGGTCTTATGTACACATTACAGGCGATGATGGTCGAATGTTAGGTTCAAAGAACTCGACCACACCAAGGACGTGGGCTACAGGAAAACAGTCAACATGCTCACCACACAACTTCTGGAGTCGGCTTTCAAAGCGCAGCCAGAGCAAAAATGCAAACACACTACGTTGACCCACTATGCTCAACAGTGGCGTTGGTGGATTCCAGCCTGAACTGTATGAGAAATCCTGCCGGGACAGTCGATTATCTAAATGCACACTACTATTGATCAGCTTTGACAGAAGTGCTACCAAAAATCTTTTATTAGAAGATGAATGCTGCAAGCGTGCGTCCAACTAACAACACCATCCAACTCCCCCACTTGTTTATCTTTAAACAAATAGCTGAATTAGGGATCCCGTTACTAAATTGCGTCTTAAGAGGTACCGACTACAAATTCAAGCCGACTTACCTCTTCAGCGAAGAGCGAGATGAGTTCGTGTTGACGAAACAAGCATGTGCTCACTTCTCGGTCGCACGTTCTGTAAATCGACATCCATTAGGTGCACGGATGGAGATCACCAGTGACGAATCAGTAATATCAGGCAGGTAATCCGATTATCGTAGTCGTTTGCGGGGTGATCGTTTAATTCCACACATTTGGTACAAATACGACGAGTACGATCAGGTTAAAACTGGCGGTACGACGAACGTTTCAGGATCCAAATCGATGCGAGCCAATTAATGTTATTACGTGTATGATTGGGCTAAAATGTGAGCAGCTGTGTAGCTGTGTTTCCCCATTCAGTACTGCAATCCCGTACTTGATTCGTTGTCCGATTATCTAAACAGGCGCACGAAAACAGACAAAAACACACGGACAAACAAACGCTGCCAGCGCACATGCATTAGGAGCAGAGCGCATTTCTCTAGAGCGCACTCGCTCAACATAGCGATGTGCCCCACCACAAATGTCCTACTGTACCTGTTTTCCTATTCAGACGGATGCATAGCCGCTCGACCGCCCACGCATAAAAACGCGATCGATGGGTCTCAGCGAATCATATGCGTTTACAAATGCTGTTGCTTTGGTTAGAAAAATAGATATACAGACACACCAAT
>JTDE01000288.1:280742-291466 GCA_014338405.1 Paragonimus skrjabini miyazakii
GTCGCAGCCTTGATTGAGACAAGGCTTGCAGATCGTAGAAAGGTCCAAGAACCTGGTGCTGTGTATATCTTCCACTAAATAGTTCACTCGGCAGAAGGCATAGTGCCTGTTTCGCAGTCTCTGATCATATCAATGGTTTGATGATAAGCGAACCGCATGGCATCAGTCCTTGAATCCCGCACACGCACCCACGACACGGTCGAGGTGAGTGCGCCACATTTCTTAGTGTTCATGGCACAAATGTATGTCACACCGATGATACAAAGGACTAGTTCCATGATCAGCTATCCGCCACAATCCGCTTGACACCTGTTGTGAGTAGCTTCAACGCTCGAGTTGGGTGTAACTCGATAGCCTGTCAAACATTCCTCAGACCCTAGGCATTGGTTCCGTCAACGAGAACGGTGATCGTATGCTTCATCTGTCCGCCGTTCATTAGCTCGTTGTCACAAACACTCGACTGTAGCTGGATGCGAACGACATCACAACGTGGACTCCCTCACCAAGCGGTTATCATCACTTGCTTGATTACGTGTGCGTGGGGCAGCGCGACATTCGTGGAGTGCGTATTATGTTAGTTATGAGCGGCGCTGAATGTAGCACGGATCGTAGGCTGATGAGGGATAACTTGTTTAACAACTTCTGTAGATCCTCCAAACAACGGCAGAAGTTAGATATCAAACGACTGAAGAACTGTGATATGAGGGCTGCTTTTCAGTGTGTTGTTGCCACCTATATCCACTACCCCTGAGGATATGCGGCAGCACCTCATGGAACGGATCAAGGTAGCAGCCACCGAGATGATCAGTGTCAAACGCCAGAAACACCTGGACTGGTTTGACGACAACAACGCGGCTATTTCCAAATTGATGCACGAGAAGAATGCGGTGTTTGCTGCTTCTACAATGGACCCGGAGAGCGCAATGAAAAGAGTGACATCCTGAAGTATTCGATGTCAACTAGTGAAACGTGTTCGCGGAATCATGGACAACCGATGGGAGAAACAACGTGAGTAGATGCAGGCTTACACTGATCACCGACAAACACGAGGAGTTCTACACTTCTTTTAAGACGATATTTTGGTCTTTCCGTCCAGTCTACCAAAGCACTAGTTGGCGTTGACACCCGCTGTTCGCGCACCCAAACGGAGGATATCATGAAGATCTGGCCTAAACACTTTGGTATTCCACTAAACCATCCTGCTATCATTGACTGGGTGATCGTGAACAGACTGCCGTAACTGGCCATCAGATCTTCACTTGATCTCGCCCCGCACTTTCCATAGGTGCAAAGAGCAATTAGACAACTGCGTAATGAAAGGGTTGAGGGCAAGGGTGGATTGCCAGGTGAAATTCTGAAGAGTGGCGGGCCGGCGTTGAAACATGCTTCTCTGCAGTTGGCCTATTCCATCTGAGAAAGGTGATGTCAAAAGAGTTCAATGATGCCCTGATAGTACCTTTGTTTAAAGGGTGGGTAAGAGTCAGTGCGCTGACAGCTATCAGGACATTAGTCTGCTGAGCTGCGTAGGCAAGGTGGTTGCAAGAATTCCACTGAACCGACTGAATGTGAACGCTCTGAAGGCTTACGTTTCTGAGTGACGGTGTGGATTCCCGGCAAGTCGCAGTAGGATGGACCTGGTGTTTGGTGCTAGACAGCCTTATGAAAGTGCCGGGAACACAACCAGTCTTTGTATATCCTCTTCGTGGACTTCATCAAAGTCTTTGATACCGTGAGCCTTGATGCGCTGAGAACGGTGTTTGGTAAGTCTGGATGTTCAGGAAAGTTCGTCAATTTGATTAGAATGTTGCAGATGGGCTTGAAGGCAAAAGTACATTCGTGTGGATCGACCACTGATGATTTGACATTGTTATTGGCGTGAAGCAGGGTTGTGTCCTAGTCACAGCCCTGTTGAGTTTATAGTTAACTGTCGGGCTAACAAATGCTCGTCTGAACTCAGCGGAGGACAGCGTTGAGGTTGGGTACTGGACGGATAGGCGTCTAATGGATATTCGACGTTTCGGCGCTTCCATTCGCCCTTGACAACGCGCTGTTGACGCAAAGCAGAGACGAACTAAATCGATCGGCTACGGCTTTCGCGACTGCGGCATCCAAGTTTGGATTGGATATCAACACGCGTAAGACATTTTCTTTCTTTCAGCCTTCTGTGGGCACAGTTGTTGTCCCTGAACCTGCGTCTGAAATTTGCACCAATGGAGAGGTTGTCGACAGCTGCGCAAATTGATGCTGATTGGGTAGCAGTCCGTCGACAAATTGTCATAACGTCCTCTGCTGGGTGCGCGACCAGCCGGTGTCAACGCCAACTAGTGTTTTGGTAGACTGGACGGAAGGACCAAAATATCGTCTTAAAAGAAGTGTAGAACTCCTCGTGTTTGTCGGTGATCGGTGTAAACCTGCATCTGCTCACGTTGCTTCCTCCATCGGCTGTTCTTGATTCCGCGAACACGTTCCATTAATTGACGGCGAGTCACGGGCTCGTTTGGTGAAGGCTAGGTGGTAAACTTGGCCTGAAGATGACCACCAAATTCTGTGTCTGCCGCTCGTTGGTGGTGTCTATACTGCCATACGGCAGTGAAATCTGGACATTGTATCAGCGGAACGTGCGCTATCTGAGCCGATTTCATTTGCAATGTCTAAGACGCATCTGGGGTATTCGGTGGGCGGACATGTTTCCAAGACTGAAGTGTTGTGGCGGGCGGACATTAACGGCATAGAAACCATGCTGGTGCTGAATCAGCTTCGTTGTCTAGGTCACGTCCGTCGGATGGGCGTGACCGTATTTCAGAGCAGCTGCTGTACGGACAACTGAAACCAGGTAAGCGAAATCCTGGTAGTCAAAAGCTGCGATACAAAGATGTTATCCAGGTAAGTATTTCGTGTTGTAACACTGAGTTTGAATGTCAGAAAGAGTTAACGTTGAACCGGACGGTCTGAAGAAATAGGATCCGGACGGGCGTCCGCAAGTACAACGAGCAGCAATCGCGCGGCCGTGAACGTAAGCGCGTGATGCACAAGGGAACCATCGGTGCCGGAGGTCGTGGTGACATGACTGTATGACGTTGCGATGTGTCTGGCCACAAATGCGCTGACCGTTTGGATTAATAAGTCATCAACTTACTCATATTACACCGTCGACCAACAGACAACGAGTACGTTACGGTCGAATAGGTTATATCAGCTATATCAGTTTTTATCTCGTTCATATCAGTCAACGACTGTCGTCGTTTGGATCTCACCTGCTCCCATTTTCAGAAACCTGGATATCTGGGGTTCCTACCTTTCCTTTTCCTATCCCCGGCAGAGAGTGGTGGTTGCCTTCAGTGAAAAATTGCTGCGCTTCAGTAGTCATTGTGTTTGTCATCCTATATAAAGTAGTTCAACTATTTCACAAACAATAGCAAAACATCTATTTGGTGGTGTAAATCTCAAACACGAGTACACATGAACATTCTATTAGTTGGTTTTATAATTTTTGATCCATGTTGTTCACAGGAATCGCCACAGACTGGGAATTTAACAAGAAAATGTCTGCTTTGGTGAGAATGGGATCTAAACTGTGCAGCGGTATGTTGGACCGTCGGCAAACATTTCCACTCGCGATAAAATAGATTGGTGTCTGCCGGTTGGTTTACAGCCATCTTCATTTCGTCAGTCAGTTGACATCTAAGAAATGTTCTTGATGCTCACAATAACAAGTGATTTAGTACTCTTGTGATGAAAAAATAGCCTCTTCTCGCATTCATAAAGATGACTTTCAAATACATAACGGGGTCTATACAAGACAACCGTTTAAGTATGCTAATCAAATTTTGTAGACAGGTTTGAAAAAAGACAAACTTGCCATTCGAGCGTGTCCGCCGAGTAGCCACCAAAATGGTAACTGGTTTGCAACATTTCTGATAGGAAACTAATCCTGAAATTTGTGATCTTTATCCACTCGAGTTTCGAAAACTCCGCGATTAACTATTTCCTACACATTTTTTCTTTAGCGCAAGTCTCATGCAGCAATTCTTTACTTCTGTAGGCGATAACAATCAAAGGAGTCACAACAGGAATCACTACGAGCTTCGATGTAGAACCTTCCTTAGGCAACAGTTCTTTCCTTACAGGGTTATCAACCGTTGGAATGACCTTCCATTAGAAATTGTTGATTACTCTTCTAGGGACTGTTTCATAGTATTATTAGGTTCCTACTTACTTAAGACATTGTTAGGTTAGTGATTTATTCGGTTATTAGTAATTTCCGTAATCCCAAAGACCGGTGCTAAACCCTGTTTTCGATTACTGTTTTACAGGTCAACGGATCCCCTTTTTCTATCCTACCAGACAAACTGACTAGGCCCGGGTGACTAGGGCCTCCATTCTGAAACCCGTGTACAAATCGCTGAAATCGCTTAAAAACAGGCCATTAGCTAACTCTCATTTATTGCTTCAGTCCTCTGAAGGGCCTGTTGTCATCCTTCCAGTTGTCAACTAAAACGGGTCAAACAGTAATAATCGATGACCGAACCATATTGCATCGTCTGTCAGTGGCCTAACCCAAGGTGTTTAGTCCCCGTCCGTCAAGGCATTTGCCCAGCGAAGCCCTAGTCGTATCTGTTGAGTACGTGTCACGACAGCCTGTGTCCCACATTCGTGGTAAGACAAGTTGCGTTGTGATTGGCCTTGCTAACGACTGATACCAATTACAGTGAGAGCCAGAAGTTAAAGCTGCTTCGCCATTTGCTGGGCATTGAAGGGTGACGTCACTTCGACGCACTTGGCTTGAGGTTAGAAATTTCCACAAATGATGCTCTGGTCATACTTGACTGATCATGGGACTGCAGAACGAACATATACACAAAAAGGTTCAAGTTTTACCAGTTGAAACGGAATGCTCTGGAGCCGTTGGAGCAGTTTATATTCCGCCTTACACAGGCAGTCAGACAAGGTGATTATTGGAGTATCTCAAAGAATAAGCTGGAGGGAGTTGTGCCAACCCAGCAGCTCATCGTCGGAATAAAAGTTACGCGCGTCCTTGAGACATTACTTACTGAGGATACAGCGAAGTTGTCCTGAAAACAAGCTGTTAGACTTACCAGTATTAAGCCAGTAGTAGTTAAACAGTCTAGACTGTTCATTGGAAAGACGGACAGTATTGACATCAGTGTTCCTTTCCCACACCATCAAATACTTTTTCAATGTGTTAGATGTGGTAGTAGCTAGCATAATTCAGACTGTCAGACATGACAGACTCGTAGACTTCACTGTGAGAGCTGTGGTAAACTGAGACATTTTGCTCGAAGCCGAGAATCCGGTCAAGTAGCACAGGTGAACCAAGATACGTCTGGTGATGACTCGCCAACAATACTGAGAGAAAACACATCTCCTCAAAACATAACGGCAAATTTGTTGGTCCTTGAAATGAGAACATTCGTTCCCACTGTTTACACTCGCTATTTGTTGCACAAGCCTGATATTTGTTTTCAGTAGGTTATCCATCCCGTTTCTGTTCTATTGAACGAATTAGTCATTATTCGTCTGTGACGAGAGTAGCAATTTTTGAGCTGGCCTACGCGTGTGACGGTTCACCTTTGGTCTTGTTGGTCCCTTTGGGAAACCATTGATGTTGTTGGGCCAGACTGTCGTCGTGAACGACTGAGGTTTGCCGATTGTAATTACTCACGCGTTTTCTCTAATAATACCGTAGAAACATTTGGGTCCAATCTTGTTTTCAATTGAAAAATCCGTTTTCGGGCTACGCGTAAATTGCTCCAGCCTGATCGAAAGCGGCGACCGTGAAATTACCCGGAATGTATAACCAGTATCGAGTAGACAATACAAATACTGTTGATTCTATACGTTGACTACTATACTAAATCCTCCTCTCTGAACTACAGTAGACATCGACATTCAGCAAGTCTTACGTTTGTGCGTTAGCAATCTGTTGACCTATCTGTTTCAGAGTGCGAAAGTTAAAACCACATATATTAATTCGCTTTCTAGGTCTAAGTAAGGGACGAGGGAGGCCTGAAGCTGAGTGATAAGAGATGAGTCTTAACATCACAGTGTTCCTATGATTAGCTATATATATCCTGTGGAGCTTGTAGCTCAATCACCAGAAATGGGGATCGGTAAGGACCTCAGAGCTAAATTTGATAAGACAGTGGGGGATGGGTCAGCAGTAGCATGTTTTCGCCTATCCACCCTGTTGTATGTAGCAGATAGGGTGACCCGGCTTATACTACGAGACGGTCGATGCAGTGTGGAAATAACATTGTTGTGAATATTGTTAGTTGTGTGGGCTGGGATACTGCCAGGATGTCCACACATAGACAGAAGAACGATTAGAGTTTTCAACCAAAGCCCTTGGCTCAAGAGCCTATACCGCAAGGCAGCGAGTGATTGGCAGTGTACCAGAACTGGTATTTGTTTCGGAAAAAGATGCGAACCTTCTCCCGACCCCCAACCTGGATGGCCAGGAGACTGTGGTTTGTCGAACCTTTACATATTGGTCTGTCTGATATGAGTGACTTCGTCGGTGAGGTGACCACACCGTCCAGTTTGGCCCAATATGTCATCGAGATGCGCAAGCCGTCACATCACACCGAGGTCCAATCTCGTTGGCAATTGACACTGCATACTTATTGTTCGTGATGTGAAAATTATCCCGAATGAAGCTGTAAATGGCCCTGACTTGCGTACAACAAGATTTAGCCACTTCTATCTAATGCTATTCAACACTTACCACATGCTGCGTACGCTTAATTTTTACAGTACGAAAATGGTCCCAGTACCGGTAAATGATTGCCGCAATAACGACAAATTGTCATCTTAATCACGGTATATTAGTGTGATCTTGTTCAAACACTATTCAAGACAATGTGGGTTTTCAGAAGAAAAAGAACATTTCGTTCCTGACAACATTTTTAAAAGAACTGTTCACACCGATCTTGGTAAAGCAGCAAGTTGACTTCATTACGGGTAGAATGATTGAATGAGGCTTGTTAACACGCATTGGAACGACACAGCTCAATAACGAGGCTACAAACTAAGTCATATCAAGCGACACATCGTTATGACAAAGACCATAAATTAGTTGATAAACCTGATAACACAGCATAATATGCCAGTTCGTGGATTTGCGCTCACCGGTGCATGTTGATTCCCAGGCTGGCGTTGCCTCTCAGGCGCTCAACTGCTTATAGGGACGTGTGTCAGCAGCCAGGTGTAATCGATCGTCGACTGCAGTGACAAAATTCCTGGGACAGTGGATTCGATAGAATGGATCATAAATGCGCGCATGCTTCCGCACCAGCTAACCTGGCTGCAGTTCGAGTGAGGTCTCGTGCTCGTGTGACATGTCTGGGTATTTTAATTGTTTAGATTTTGTGTGACTAAACAAGGAAATAGAGTAGGTGGGTGTATTCGCTCACTGGTCTCAGATAGCAGACCTGTTCATTGGGTAATCCCTTTGTTTCGACTCCGGATTTTGTATCATGATCCACAGTTCTCGGACACTCTGTACTTCCTAATATCTGAGTGCTTTATACACGCGGCTTCAATAGTTGGAAACATCATACTTACTGCTCTTCCAGTGCGCCTTTTCGTCACTTCCTTCATCTCAGACGTGAAAATAATCTTCAATTGCAAACGTTTCCCCCTATTTCACACAAATTAGAAGGACATTTCTTGCAGATGTATGTTGGTATTGACAGTGATTCAGCAACTGAGTGAAATACTATTTATAGATGCTGTGGATAGTATTTTCAAGGATGGTCATCCATTGACATCCCTTTGAAGGTCGATTCGCACGGCATGTAATTTATTCGATGTACGAAGAGCATACATGATACAGTTTTATGGCCACTGAACACTCCCTTATCGTGCATTTTCATAAGCAGTATTATTGAGAAAGTACCAGAAAGGTCTGCTTGTTTCACTTAATACCAAAATTGTTGCAATCTTTCTGATGGGTGTTATTTGGGTTTGATGTTCCAGCAGGAATTGAGTAATACACGCATATAATAATAGTCAACGAGACCTCTCGTGAACGTTCAAATCAAAGCAAGCCAGCGCTGAATAAAACTCGAATCGCAATCTCCTAGCACATAATTCATGTTACCCTGCTCGTAATAGAAATCAAATCGACGCACAGGTGCGTACCCTAGCATATATGTGAATCAAGCAGAATTGTAGGTCTCTATGAGAAAGCAGGAAAAATATTTGGGTCAGGTATTTGACAGAATTCAACTTGTCAGCGCTGGACTTGAAAGCGAACGACAGACACAGCGTGTTTATTGTTCATGAGTCAGGTTAGTCAGGCTAGCCACTAGGTTAAATTTCGTGAGTCAATCAATCGTCCAATGTTTCCGAAATAAATTCTTTCAGGATCAATCGTCCTGGGACCGTTTGACCATGAGGGCAATTGTTTGTGAATGAACTGTCCTAAGATAAATTGACCAAAGAAGATTTTTTCACTAGGGAATTTGTCTCGAGATTAAGTTCCCTGGGCGAACTTATGTGCAAGAATTGCTACGAAACCATTAACCGTCGCTTAACTTCCAATCTCTTAACAATTTTTTGGAGCTTGCGAGGCAGTGCTTGAAGTCACTTCAGAGGGAAATCTGTTCGGTGCCAACGGGTGTCCCAATTTCTCAGCCACTGACTGTGATATTATGAATCAAAGTATCACCTTCATAGCTGTCACCAGAATGGTCACTGTTTTCACGTAGCTCATCAGAACCCTTTGATGTGTTTTACTGAGTAGCATGTGCGTCGTCATAAACCTCTACTACTCTCCGAACCAGTGATTTCCTCGTATGACGAAAATTTTCACGAACTACCGAATTTAACTCATCATGCCCAGTCAAAATCTGGTGTCCTATGATCTACTAGTGATGTGAACCAAGATGGATGGCACATGGGTTACTTATTCAGAAAAGTAACAAGTCGGTTATGCGTTTCAACATTACCACAGACAAAAACGCTCATCTGCGCACGGTACTGAGCCCAGACCGCCACGGTTGCTACAGACGCCAATGCTCAGTTCCTTTACGTTCCAAGAACCATTTCATGCGATGATACACCCGATGTTTCTCCTTGTATTTTTCCTGCGGCTACTTCGATGTCAAAATCTGGTCCCACTGATGAATAGCAGTGGCGTGAGTAGTATAGCAAGATCGCCCCTCCTTACTGCACTAGTTTAACAGTTCACTTCCAATTGAGCGCGATGGATGTGTCCAAACTTCGAAAAGGCAAAGTTAGTTTAAAATAAGAGTGTTGTTCTTTGTGAACACCAAACCACCGCAAACGGGCAACTTGCCTCGAAACAGGAAAAATGTCAGCGCTAGTGCTGCCTGCTCTGATTCTTTCGGCTGTTAGATTGTTGTCGTTTCTGCAAATGTCGCATGCATGATGTCGTTTGCTGTGTCCCTGTCAGACCAGCGTGGATTACAGTGAGATGACTGAACAAAATTAACATCCACCGATTCATTCTGTCCACCACGATTTCTAAGAGGTTAGTAAGAGCCAATGTGTTAGAAGTCGAGGCTTGCTTTACACGTCGGTAGACCGTATCAAAGTTGAATTTTTGCCTGCTCAACCGCATCCGTTCTGGGCGTCGTGAGACAACGTGAAAAGGATTGTTAACAGTGATAACTAGTGGTTTATAACGTGTGTAACTAGTAATATTTTGCCAGTCTTTTTTCCTGTACGGATATACTTGTGATGTTTTCATTGTTTTGTACTTCATTTTGTTAACGTCATGTAACTGCTACACCAGACCGCATTGTATACTTTGGTTTGAATTGTTAAATAGTAGGGACACGGCATGTTTGAGTAGAGGCTGCTGTGCGCACTTGTCACTTCTTCCTACAAAGTCGGCTATTGGCAGCCAGCTAAAACATTCCACTTTCGGGCTAAACTTCAGCTCCAGTGCATCGCATTATCAACTACGTTTGGGACACGGTGAGTAATCCTCAACCATTGGACGTTTGATAAACATTGTTCAACCTTAGTGAATCCAGTCCTTAACTTCACGCGTTATTTCGTATTGAGGTTCATTTTTTCCCCACTACATACTTTTGCTCTGTCCGTTTAATGTTTAGCTGCGGAGATATTTCCATACTACATCAGGGCTGCACCTAGACCATTTTGGATGCTGTCTCACTACAGTACCCCTACTGAATTGAATTTGACCTAGTCCAGAGCTAGTGATTTCGTAATAGATTGCCAGATTTTGTCGAATGTGCCTGTTCCAATCTAAGTCTTTGTTTGTTAGCTGTTAGAAGAACATCATGACTTCAGATGATCCAAGCAAAAACAACCCAATCAATTAGCTAGTCTGGTTAACCGACCATTTGTTCCCACTTCCTCTTGGGATCGACTTTCTCGAGTTACTCTGGCCGTATCTAGGTCTGCCTCCAAAGCTTCTGAATTTAACACATTTTCATAGAAGGTGATTAGAGTTTTACATATTTCCATCTTTTTGCGGTCAAGCCTGGAAATTTTCTGTGTCCATCTTAGTAGAGGCAATTAAGGATTGTCGTCATGTTCCTCTAGGTTTGTTTCACTGCACTGCAGTACTTACACATTTAGGAAGATTGCTTACTGTGTGTGACGAATGGCTATGTAAACACAAAATCTTCGGTCCAACAGGCAGAAACGTCCAAATGGCTTTCTAAAAGTCTAGAAGAGACCCAACTGTAAAAATTTGGACTTCGGCT
>JTDE01000288.1:291566-302233 GCA_014338405.1 Paragonimus skrjabini miyazakii
ATTAGCGACAGAAACAACATGCCCAAACGATGCATGCACTGTACGTGCTCACTTGCTGCAAAGTACACCATACTACTTAAAAGTAACATTATTTCGCTACTCAGTGGTAGCTTTGGTAGGTTGCAGCTTGGAATATTGAGAAATCCTGTCTCGGCAGTCAATCCGCCGGATTGTCTGGTGGATTCCATATGATATCGTTGACTGGGTGGACAACTGATTTCAAATGTGAAATTCCTGAGCTCCCGGCGTGGCTTCGTAGCTCAGTCAACGGAGCGTTCGCAGCATGTGTGCTTGTTGTTTCTGTCAATGGTACGAATTCAGCTGAAGTCAGGAGTTTTCACAATTGGGTCCCATTTACATTTTCACATCTGCTAGATTAATTAAATGTAACCGTGGTGAAAATCTACTCGATTCACCGCTTATGCAAACCGCGACACAATAGGAGGTCTAACAAGGGATCAATCCAAATGTCGCGTTAATGATACTGAATCATGACTGGACAACCAGTCTCAATGTTACGCCTTCTGTTATTCGATTATTTGTTTGTTCCGTATTGCACCAATTAACGTTCAGTTTGTGACTTTGTATGTGTCCATAGGATTAGCCAATGAGTGATTATGATTTCTTTAATACTGTTGTACATCCATAAATTTAGCTTTTTATCTCATGAATACGAACCACTTACTACAACCAGTACGAGGTATTATTATTGCATGCGTGGGAGGTTTCAATTCTAATACGGTTTATAGGGCTATGCGGAGTCCTCACTTCCAAATATTACAGTAACTCAATTTCTAAAAATTGTCAGGTATCTGGATTGCTTATCATACACATCCGCTTTCATGAAACGATTGGTTTTAGCCGGATCCCGAACAATAAAGCTGGCAATGTATAACACTCCCTCATTGGTAGTGCATTCATATATTTGTGTAGTAATCGAAATCGTGAGATTAACAGTACATAACGAATTAGCCCGAGTTCAGTGCTAAGCTTAACGCAGTAGATATAGAACATCGCGAGCTGCGGATATATTTACGAGTTTCCTACAATTCAGGTTACAAGCATGTTTATAGGTGATAATATGTAAGGCAACTGGTTAGGAAATACCAGACGGACAGGTGTCAGTCACTCTGCGTCCTACTCGTGTTTGAGTCGCAGAGGGCTCGCTTGTTTGACAGTTGTCGGGCCAATTGCAGCAAGGTGAATAGGACAAACCTGATTCGCTGTAGATCTGTCGTCCCAGCCAATGGACAAATGACCGTCAAAACGAGACTAGACATTGACGCGGTGTGACGGCTTGCGCATCTCGATAACCTATTGGGCCAAACTGGACGGTGTGGTCACCTCACCGACGAAGTCACTCATATCAGACAGACCAATATGTAAAGGTCCGACAAACCACAGTCTCCTGGCCATCCAGGTTGGGGGTCGGAAGAAGGTTGGCATCTTTTTCCGAAACAAATACCAGTTCTGGTACACTGCCAATCACTCGCTGCCTTGCGGTATAGGCTCTTGAGCCAAGGGCTTTGGTTGAAAACTCTAATCGTTCTTCTGTCTATGTGTGGACATCCTGGCAGTATCTCAGCCCACACAACTAACAATATTCACAACAATGTTATTTCCACACTGCATCGACCGTCTCGTAGTATAAGCCGGGTCACCCTATCTGCTACATACAACAGGGTGGATAGGCGAAAACATGCTACTGCTGACCCATCCCCCACTGTCTTATCAAATTTAGCTCTGAGGTCCTTACCGATCCCCATTTCTGGTGATTGAGCTACAAGCTCCACAGGATATATATAGCTAATCATAGGAACACTGTGATGTTAAGACTCATCTCTTATCACTCAGCTTCAGGCCTCCCTCGTCCCTTACTTAGACCTAGAAAGCGAATTAATATATGTGGTTTTAACTTTCGCACTCTGAAACAGATAGGTCAACAGATTGCTAACGCACAAACGTAAGACTTGCTGAATGTCGATGTCTACTGTAGTTCAGAGAGGAGGATTTAGTATAGTAGTCAACGTATAGAATCAACAGTATTTGTATTGTCTACTCGATACTGGTTATACACTCCGGATAATTTCAGGGTCGCCGCTTGCGGTCAGGCAGAAGTAAGTATAGTTCTCAACACGACGATCACAGCCGCATCGGTAAATTGGATTCCCGTTAACAGTAGAGTTTGTGCTTTCTGTCTGGCAGGTTCCACTCAAGCCAGCTGTAGAAGCAGAACGTTCACAAATTCATTCATTTTGTTCCCTTATGTTCCAACTGAATGCAATGACGTCGGTGCCATGGGCGCCGTTCATTCGGATCTGTCCGCTGTCATTCGATCGAAACATGGTTTTGATATGGTCGTTCTGTCCGGAGCTATGTACGCCCAGGTCGTCCGCCTTGGCGAGTCGGAGTCTCGTTTAGGTAGCAGGTTTGAGATAGCACCATGTTACTGGGATAATGGCGAGCGGCTGTTCCAGCTGTGCTCTGAGCGTTGGCTATTTTTAACCAGTACTAGTGTTGTAATCCAAGAACGCGGATGGCACAAGGCTTGTTAATTCAACAAAGCAATACATGGGTTAAGCGTTCAAACAAGACCAGAAAAAAACACTCATTTGCACGCGGTATTCGACCCCAGTCCGCCTCGGCTGCCGCAGACGTCAATGCTCAGTTCCATTAAGTAGCAGGCACCATTATGGGCGATGCTGCCCTCTGATGTTCCTCCCTGCACTTTTCCTGCGGCCTGTACGATGTCAAAATATATGCTCTGGTCCTACTACTGAGTGGCAGTGGTATGAGTAGTATGTTATGATCACTCAACTTCACTGCAGTAGTTTTAGGCATCGTGCGGATCCCGGTGATATTTGTTGCCTTCCTTCTGCGAATCAGGCCTGGTCTCAGAGAAACCACTTAGTTGCTAGTTGTAGGTGGCTGGAGTCCATTCAGATCTTAAGTGTTATTGGAGCATATACTTCTGTTTAGATCATGCATTAGTACATTGTCGTTTTCTTCTCACTTTTGCTGGGCAACGAGCCCACCGACAGCAACGACTGGCTGATGAGAAATTGGCTCTTCCATTGGTAAGGAAAAAGTACCGAACCAGCTTAGAAAGCTGCCTTCGTGGTACTCACTCCGAAGATCCTAATAGCCGCTGTACTCATATCTCACAGGCCATTCAGAAAGAATGTACTGCAGCATGGGGCACAGGGGTACATAATTTTAGCAAACACTGGATCTCGGAGAAATCCCTGGGGTTGTTAGAAGCCGGACGGGAGGTTCCTTCTGGTAAATTACACAACAAGACTAGAAGAGATATCCGTAGGAAACTGAAACGTAGTCTAAAGGCTGATCGTGAGGGTTAGTTGGTAGAAAAAGCTAAAGAAATGGAAACCGCTTTTGCCTCAGGGAACACTGGCAAACTCTTTAGGCTTATCCGAGCTGTTGGTCCCAGGCGACCTTCTGTCAGTGAAACTACCAGTGAGGCAAATGGCACACTAATCTATAATAAGTCCAGAAGGATAGGGCGTTGGGCGGAACACTTTGAGGGTCAATTTAGCTGGCCTCCTGCTTCTACAGTGTTGCCACCACAAACTTGTGATGTAGCATACTGGTCGGTAAATTTAGAACCACTCACTGAGATTGAGGTTCGCAATTGCATCTCGGCTCTTAGTCGTAATAGGGCTGCTGGTCCAGATGACCTCGTGCCAGCACTTTTTAAAGAAGATGGAGAGGTGTTGGTTGAGGTCTTGACTCAGCTGTTTCAACTTGTGTGGACGACGCAGGTCATCCCTCCGTGCTGAGGTCTCGCGATAATAATTCCTAAATCCAAGACTGGTATCAGGAGCTCTTGCGAAAGCCATAGAGGAATTGGTTTGACCTCAGTCATTTCTAGGGTTCTGGCATCTGTTATTCTTCGTCAACTCACTGCAGTTCGGCGGTTAAACATTAGAGAACAGGCAGGGTTTCGTCCTGGACGGGGATGTGTAAATCACACTTTTACCCTTCGTCAAATTTTGGAGCACTGTCATGTGTACCACCGGCTAACAATTGCCGTATTTCTCGACTATAAAGGTGCAGTCGATTCGGTGGATCGATCTGCACTTTTAGAGTCGCTTAAACGCAAAGGTGAACCGACCAAGTATGTGAACATACTCTCAGCGCCTTACTACCATACTTCGGCCCAGACTGGGGTTTACGGTGAACTCCGGTTCATAATATTGAACCCATGTTTCATCACCTGTTACGAGCCTTTGAAAGAAGGTGTTGTCTCCTTGACTTTGTTCAGGAAGTTCAGTGCAGGCAGTGATCCTGTCAGTCTTGCGTTCGGTAGTCAGCTCTCTCGGTACCCAGCGGGCACACACTTTTGAACAGCCAAGTGACTGGACTATGTTGTAAGCACTTCCATGGCTCACTCCAAGGTTTTCTGCCAAATCATCAAGAGTTTTTCGCCTGTCTTCTCTGATCAGAGCATCTGCTTTTGCTTTAGTGGCAGGATTGACAGACGCGGATGGACGGCCAGAACGGGGTTTATCGGCTACGCTCATAGTTCCCACCTTTTCATCCTTCAAACGACGAACCCCCCTGCATACATTGCTATAATCCACAGTATTGTCCTCAAATACATTTGTTAATCGTCTGTGAATGTTCATGGGGGTTTCCCCCTCAGCAACAAGGAATTCAATCACTGCCCTTTGTTTTTGACGCAACTCTGCGGGGGCAGCCATTTTGAATTTTCCATGTGAGTCTAAAAACATGAAAAGTAAGAAACAAACTATTACATAACATAAATGATATAATCATTTATGAATGAGAAAAAATTCAGGCAATTTTATGGAAAACTTTACCAGAATTAAAAACATTGGCATTACTTTTTGACTCCCCCTCGTATGTTATGTATATTTTTTTTGAGCTCACTGAAACCCTGAGTGAGCGGGTACACAACAGTCTAGTGATGAATTATGAAATGGACACATTAATGAGTAAACGTGAATTGCAGCTTAGACAGATTTCTGTGAACGCCCTAAGAGGATTGCAAAATGTGAATAGAGCGATACAAAGTGTTCAAGAATTGCACTCAATCAACCGGACGCCATAAGGCTACTCTGAATAAAATGAACCTGAAATCCTAATGAGTCAGAGCGCGTTAAGCTATTTGATTCCAACACACTTTCAGCAATAATTTAGACAAGAAATGTGTATCCCTATATATGGAGGATAGGTTAGCATGTTCACTTATCCACTGTTGTTGCTGAAGAAATCCAGTGGAACATTTTTACTTTTTACTGATCTCATAAGATTAAACAAGATTATGATCAATAAAGCCATGAACGCTCCAGTGTTGTCAGAATTTCAAAACAATCATAGTCGGGCTTACAGTCTGTGTTTCGGCTAGCATCAGTCTAACAGTCGGATTGGGACAAATCAGCTCTCACTTTCGGGTTAACGGTATCGGTTCAAACGTAAAGCGTTTTGGTGGTTGGGTGCTCCTTGCACATTCAGGCGACTGATGCTTAAATTGCTATACGGATTGCCAAGTAATATTGTCTGAGAGGATGAACATGCAATCCAAGTTTCGATCGTGTCGCAGATTTGTTAATTGGCCCGTTAGCGAATCTGTGGCCCAAACTCAAAACTAGTGAATCCGTGAGTCCTCGTGTTCGGTCGTAAAGTCAGTCGAGGGATAGATTCAAACACTGATGGAGATGCTGATGACACTTCAGTATCTCTATCACAGAGGAAGTCGAGGCAGTCTCATGTTCCTGTTGGTTTGTACACTGTTGTGTCCAAACGAATGCAAGCGAGCCATGCAGTTGGCCAATCAGATTGCTCTGACCTTCAAACGATCGATCACAGTGCGGATGGCGGCTGCCCGTGCTGTGTGGACTGACAGTTTTCCGTAACGTATCGTGAACCGGTTGCTCTAATAAAGTTTACTTACTGGTGGTATTATCCGTCGTTCTTGAACACAACAAAAACTAACTTCATAAAATCTACAATGACACTCTGGCTTCCATATACGAACTACTGAGAAAGCGATGTCGGTTTCGTTAATCGGAAGATGCTAGTACAGGCGTTGTCACAGAGCACCAGCTGACCAACACTGGAGAGCTGACTCAAAAAGTGTCAATGGCTAGATAAGTTTTCGTTATTGCAACAGATACAAGTGATGTGTGAATCAGAGTCTTCCTGAAGCTAGAACGGGGTGTTTCAGAGTAATTCCCATGGGTTTTAATGCCTGCCAATTCCGACTATTCAGTGTCAATAATGGAAGTTTTGTCGATAGGTTGAGCTTTACATATAAGGCGTTGCTAACTGTCGAGAGACGCTTCTTTGTGGGGTTGGTCACAAACCTTTGGATTGGACCAACTGAAGAGAGCTTACTTATTCAGTTTCATGATGGCAAGAGTGGATGCGGATGGTTTTCAACTTAACACTCGAAATGTTTCCAGAGAATGTTACTGGTTTCTCGACCTACTTTATCGAAAGGAACATAGGGATGAGTTAAAAAATTCACGCTGTCGAAAATGACAGTTTCAAACTTCGGCCCGATCCTACAAATATGAAACGATGCATAAAAGGGATACGGAGATCTGGGGAGTGACTGACCACCTCCAGGATGTGAAGATCATCCATGAATGGAAATATTCAGGATACGTTGTACAGGTTTACGGTTAACAGCAGCATTTTGGTGTTTCAACTGTAGGACGAGGGAAATGTGCCCGTATTTCCAACAATGTTGAAAGTGACACTTGTGAATAGGTATCATCAGCCATCTCATGTCAAACTTACAAAATACTGAAGCGAAGAGCTGAAATGAAAGGCGATGTCGCCAGTTACGTACTCACGTAATAACAGTGATAACTTCTCAAAGGCAGTAACGGCTAGAATCAATATCTCACGTTACCAAACGTGGTCAGCGGACTTGTAGGCTTGTTGTTGCTGGGTCTGATTGTTCCCGTCCTAGTGATTACTTGCGGCATCCGGTATATCGTCGTTAGGACAGAATAGTTTGCGAGTGGAATAAAAGCATCTGCTACACCCGTTCAATTTACAAACACTGTGTTCAGGACCGTGTTGAACCAAATCGCTGAGGATCACGAAATCCCACGAAATATTGATCGATTAATATTCCTGATTTAAATGTGAAAACTTTTGCAATGTGGTGAGATCAACACACAATACCATATAATCCGCAACTAATGCGATTGACTGAGATTACCAACCGTGCAATGAAAAAGGGGTTGGCGGCTAAAAGATAGAGTCGGTAAGATATTGCCGTTGTATCTACCATCCCATCAATCCTCACTAAAAGACATTTCGAAGAAGTTACCACTAGAGCTAATCTAATTGTGAGTGCTGCCGTTTCTAGTAGATCAAAAGACTTGTTTGTGGAGGGGTTGACGGGTGGATGCGAGTGGTTTTGGCAAATGCGAACAGATTTGCTAACCAGAACCTCGTAAGTGCACAGGAATCAGGCAAGGAACGGTAAACCACAAGGTTATCTGATCGATGTTCTGTGTTTTAACAGGTTTGCAGCACAACTGCAAACGTTGGCGTGGTTTGGATCCAACATTACCCGGAGCTGGGAGGTCCATTTCAAATTGAGGGGCAATATGTTTTGGATGAACCTGACGGCTCAGTCGGGGTCACGGTAACCAGCTATGAAAATTTTGCGATCCTCGGTCAGAATAGAAGATGCACTAACCGTTTGCGAACACTGTTATAACCGATACGTCACCCATTAAGACAGCAAAGACGGAACGACTGAAATTGTCCGGAGCCATAACAAATTTCACGAGAAGCGGAATGTACAGAAGGTTAGAAGCCAAACTACATTATTCATGTATAGGCAAATGGACGTATGTGCTGAGTTATCGAGGTAGCGGAGTATATACTGGAAAGAATGCTGGGGATCAATCTGGCAACATTTGGTATGTTTCACGTGCAAGACTGACACTCAAAATGCAATCCCTTCGGGAATATCATTAGATGCAGTGCAGGAGCGACAAATCTGGCTAAGACCGGAAAGAAATCGTCACCGTTAACAATTCGGCATCCTACAGTTTCGGTCTCTCGCAAAATTTGTGGTTACGGTTACGGTCGCGGGTGTACATATATTTCTTTACATTTGACAGGATGATTTGAACGAGAAAAACGGACCCATTTCAAATTGAATTATGAATTAGCCTGCCCAAATACCCACCAGGACCGAAGAACATTCTGACAAGGTTATTAGTCAATTGCTGAAATTTGATGGAAACCGGTCTCTCTATGAATCAAAGATCCAAGATTATTGCAATAAGACAGATGGAATTTTCGAATACTCAAAAGTGTAAAATCTCTGGTAGATGTTGAGAAACAGTCAAAACTGCTTGCGCTAAAGCGACCACCTTGGTCCTTGAGATTACCGCAGCCTTAATACACCTATAGAGGTAAAACGTTTGTGACCGGTTCGCCATTTCTATACATTTGCACGATTTTCTTTATTTTTACGCTCCATTTTTAACAAGGAACAAATGAAAGAAATGAATCTATCCCATAGAACACTTGTTATTTATACGGTAATCAGTGGTACAGGGTTGTCCGCGGTATACACCTCCCTCATTCAGTTCATTACCGTTAGCCGTTAACCAGCTGGCAAACAAACTGGTCTGCATTTTCAACAGAAAGACTGATGATGAAGAACTTTTGATTGGACTGTTGTTGGTGTGTTACATTTACAGGTAATCAGGTGCACAACGGCAACAAAACGTTTCCCAACTAATGGCCAGCCGAAACACGTACAGACAACGTAGTGGTTGTAAATGTAGCTATTTTTTAGGTGCGGATTGCCTCGGCTCTCACACCTTAATTCGATTTAACAGTGTTGAACGCAGCGTCATGGTGAAATTACGTTTAGTGCAAAGTTGTGAAGCTAAACATCATTTTATACCGACCTAACTGTTCATTTCGCGGTAACAGGATTTTTCTTCACACTTGTTTATCAACTGTACAATTTTTCGAGGTTTAATGTCAAACTGCGATACTGAACAAAACCTGCTTCAATACTCATTTGTACTGTCTCAAGGCAATATGTAGGTATACTACTCGGAATTACGGATTTCGAATAATCCTAATAATCATACTCGAAATGAAACCTACTAAGCATTTAATAACTAGAAGACCTCGCACTGGTTGCAGTAAACAGTCATTTTTCATGAGACAAGAACCCGCATTTATAGATGCACATCAGTATTCAAGAGATCAGAGTATGTTATGAGCTGACCATAATGACATACGCAAAGTCACAAACTATATGTTGGTTGTTGCAACAAACAACATTGAACCTGGCTTTTAACAAAAGGTGCAACATTGAGGCTGTTCGTTCACTTTTGATGTGTTGTTGTAACGTGATGTTTAGATTAGTCCCCTGTTGGATCTTTTATTGTGTCTGGGTCTCCAAAAGCGATAAGGCCGTCAATTCTTTCTTAGCTTTTAGAACCTGGGCGAATTGCACTAAAAAGACATGACGAAGTACCAACTTCTACGAAGAGTGTCATATCCAACACCACAGTGATGATGTAGAGACTGTTGTGAACCTTGAGTCAAAGTTTGATTTGGAGTTTTGGTCATAGATCTTGTGGGTTCATTCTGTTCGATTATGAGGGATAGTTATCAGTGTTTGTTGAAGGAAGAATAAACCGTCTCAGTGCCAAAAATCTGTGACGTTTTGACAATTACAGGAAAAACAGATGAAATTTGGACCCCTGCTACAAAACAATCATCCAAATAGAAAAGACCAGATAAGTGGACCATCTAAGCCGAACTACTACAACCACTATCATCATCCTCGTCACTATTATAACAATAACCTCGGCATCATTATCAACGTCACCACCACTATCAAGCTAATCATCATCATCTTCATCAGAAACAACAGTGCACGACTGGTTTGCGGTGGTTTTTGATCGCCATAATACCAGGAAGAATAGACCAATACACATGATTATCTGTCTCACTCGCACCTTACACTGGTCCACTGCGGCATCCGCAAAGCATGTTCGGCATGAAAGACGGCTACCTGACATCATTATTACATGGCCTGACCATCAGAGTCTGTGCATACTGATTAATTGAAAAAAAGAATTCGTTTGGCAATCGCTAACAAACACGTGCTTTTTATGTCCATCGGTACTTACCTATTGCTGCCACTCACTGCGAACGATTGAGCGCAGATATCAATAGTCACACACTTGAGGATGGATTACGTCTTCAATCCTGGGCGGTCAAGTTTCGTAGCCGTATAGCAACACGGAAGAGAGACACACACGAGATTCATAATCTTTCCCTAGACCTCCCAAATCTCATGGTCAAATGAATAAACTAGATGTGAGTGTTTGTACACAAACGCAGCTAGACAAAAAGAAAACCAAGTAACGAGTGTTGTGTTGACGATGAAAGAATTTGGGACTTCCGCTGTGGATGCAGTCAGTGTCCCTCCTGATGAACATAGGACCACCGGTCTACTGGAAGCTCTACCATAGTGTAGTGGAGTTGAGCGATCGTAACATACTACTCATACAACTGCTATTCAGTAGTAGGATCGGAGCATATATTTTGACATGCTACAAGCCGCAGGAAAAGTGCAGAAAGGAAAATCAGAGTGCAGTATCACCTATGGGAGTCCCTGC
>JTDE01000289.1:21797-58998 GCA_014338405.1 Paragonimus skrjabini miyazakii
CTATGAAAATATTTCTGCTGTATGCTCAGAAAATCATGCCTAACTACATAAGCACTCCTACGCGGTCAGTAGTGCGACATACAATCCTGCGAGTGTAACTGCAGTAACCTGAGGGATATTTGGTTGCAGTGCCTGCTGAAAATGGCACTAAGAGAAGCTGTGTCCTGCTGAATGGGAGACATTTCACATGCGGCTGATAGAGAAATTAACTAAATACCCTAACTGGCCATTGTGGGATCGAGCGAACCGAGGACGACCGGTTGAGAATAATACAGCGAGTAGACAAAGAGTATATTGTTGACTTGCGAGATCAACGCGAGAATAAACGAATACAAATACGAAGCGATAACTGGGCGGAGCGACAAGCGTGCACGCAGCGGGGTCGTACGTTCGAGTGCGCGGGGGAATTGTCGGTCTCTCTACTCGTTCAAACAAATGTCTAAGTACATACAAAAGTAGGAACCAAAAAGAGTACAAACGGCACTCCTACTTCGAACATAATTGACAAAAAGGGATAGGGTCGCTACACCTTCACTTGATTTTCTTACGTTGCACAAAAGGAACGCTGCAAATAATTTAATGAAGAGAGCACTCAGCCAAAGAGTCTCGCAACGGACCAGCGCGCTTTACAGACATTGCAAAGCTGAGTTCTGGAACCCTTGTTCTTTTACCTGGGCAAGCGTCATTTGTTTTTGTAAATGGCCGTTTACAAGATACATTCTGTGTGCAATCATCATAGTTGTCATTTGGGTTAATGGGTTGTTGCGTGAATCGTTCGATCCTATGCGACAACCGTTGCAGTGTCTCATTTGCTCTAGGGTATACTCTCATTGCTTATATGGGCATGGGATACTGGCAGGATACCCAAACAAAAATAAGAAAACGATTAACGCTGTCAACCAATACTTTTTGCTCAGAGGCCTGTACTACAAGACAGCGGTTAAATGACAGTAATCTCACAAAAGTGCCATTTTTCGGATACTGACAGGACTTATCCAACTCCCAACCTGCAGTTCATCCATCTTCTACCTACTGGTTTGTATGATACGAATGACTTTGTTGATGTGACCATTACATGGGTCGATTTAACCCAGTAAACTATAGAGATGTGCGAACACAAGTACATATACATAACAGATTATAAACACAGCAAAGTCGCAATAAGCGCAGCCGAAGGAAGTGACGTAAAAAGACTTGAAAAAACACGCGAGCTGCAAATCCACCAGTAACACATCACAGCCGGGTATACATAGTAATCTGGCATTATTGATCGGGACTGGAAGTGCTTTTTTCTGGTTTCTCTCCTTTATCTTGTCTTGTATGATTGAAACTTAGAAGAACAGACGTGTGAATCAACATAGCCTTACGGATCGAAAGGACAGACAGGCTTGCCAACGGCGCCAGGGTGGCAGAAAAAGTATAAGTTTGAAGCCATCCGATTCGGATTAGCCTGACACAGTGGCCGAAGTCAAGGGACATCCATGCATAACACTCACCACGAGTGGCTTGCATTGCATTATCTGTGATTCCATCCGTACATCACATATTAAGTGCAAACGCGAAGGTATAAGAACGCAAGAGATCTCATCTTTTAGACAAATCTGTCGACATATTGATACAGAAAGAGTATAAGTCTGTGCAGTTATCCATGCTGTTTTTAGTGATGTGGATCTCAAGTACATTGAAAGCGCCTCCGTGCGAAGAAGTCTGACGCGACCACGAAAGCTGTGGTAAGTCTTTGAATTTCTTCCCTACTGTGTGCAAATAGCGCACTTTCATCTGCAAACAACAGCATGCGCATTGTCAAATTAAGAAGCTCACTTGGGAGAGCGAAACGTCGAATATTCACCAAGCGGCAATCCGTACGTGTGTCATTCTCAGAGCCGTGAATGACAACATGCACTGACAAACATACACAGTTCAGTAAGGTCGCACGCTCCAAAGGCAAGTATGGTTGGCGGCATCCGAAACGGATTGGCCTGTCACAGTGACCGAAGGCAAAGGACGCCTGACCTTTGAACTATCACCTCAAGTGGCTTGCGTTGCACTATTTGCGGTTCCACTCACACACCACGTATCCGGTGTAAACCCGAAGGAATAAGACCAGTAGGTGTGTGAGTGGGGAAAGTAACAACGATGCGCACGAACACACAAGCGCCTCCAGCAATAACAACGAATGATGACAAGATAAGTGCCTAACGGTCAAAATTTGCCCGAAGCACACCACCAGTTTCGTGATTATTGCCATAGTCTCACAAATAAGTTGGTATCTACATCCCCCGGCATTCTTCTTTGCTATAATAGAACATGTCCTCGAAGTTCACGGGGTTTGCATAACTGATAATGTGGCAACAACCATGAAACCGGTCTTGTGCTTCCGGCGAATCTTGTCCATTGAGCACATACTACTTACCTTCATATACATTATAAAATGTTAATGTTATCTAGACTCTTGAGACAGATTTAATTTCAGCACAGCTCCAGTTCGTGCTCCTAACATCGGCACTGATCTACGACCCCTAATTACTCTGAGATAAACGACACAACTGGCTTGCCACCGAGTTGGTGTTTACAACTAACAACAAACATCCACGCTAACCACATTACTGCCAGTGTAACCGTCAGCCCTACAAAAGAACGAGGCTTGTATAAGTGCGGCATTTGCTTAATCTCGAATTGACAACAGCGAGAAAAATAGATACCAAATGCAAGACAAATCAGGGCAAAAACAAAACATAACACCCTACGGCTGGTGAAGCCTGTAACAAAGAACATCCAAGCCATGTGCCATCAAATGCAGTCGGCTGAAAAGAATGACACCCACGAAACGTCACCGCATCAAAAAGTGCAGTTCATGAACAAAATAAGGGCAGACCCAATATCCAGAACCCGAAAGGAGATCAATAACCACACAAAAGCGCACACACACGTCAGTGCGCAACGGTTCTGATGACAGCCGAATTTTGATGAGCAGTTATTTCTGTACACAGAGGTGTGACTTTCATTTGTCAATTGCTAGGGCCTCTGTGAACATAAGAATCCTCCGACTTTTGTTTGCACAGCCAACCGAAAGGCTTTCCCCATATTCATCGATATTAGGTTGCTCAGAAAACTGTTGCGCATTGGCGGGTATGCATGTGAGTCTGGCTATTGGTTTGTCGTTTGGCTTCACAACGTCCGATGACCTTTGTTACGTAAACCCACAGATGACAATATGTACCTGATAAAACACAGCGTAATGTGTTTGGGAAATACACTGTGCAAAGACACTGATCATTCTGTTCAAGTTTATTACAGAAAAAGCTATTTTGTATGCCGATGCTATCTGTTCCTAGTTAGTCAGGAGATTTCCACATTGTCAGCAAGGTTACCATCACAAATAACGCCGTCTGTTGTTTGGCATCGCTTTCGACCACAAACACGGTCACTCAAATACACAAATCTTGTTACACAGCTCGTTGAAACGTACGTAATCAGCTTCATTCAGTTGTTGCCGGTTTAGAGTAGAAGCCGGACAGCATTTATTCGATGTTATGTATTAGTCTACACAACACGCGAATAACAAACCCGGAGACACACCCAGTACAACTGAAACCGTGCCTTTCTATGCGACCATTTCAAGATACACTCAACTGGCTGTAATCTCGCATTTAGGGTCTCACAAAACTCCAGCACATACGAGTTATTCTACGAGCATCCTTCATATATATTCTGAAACAACCTTAAGCATACACATATCTTCTTGATGGTTTTCTAACCTCCTGCTTATCTTTGATCACATTCTGGTTACTCTTGGTTGACGGTTCACATTATAACGAAAATCGTATTACAGAGAAAACGGTTTCGCCTATCTGTCAGTCAAGCGTTATGATAGAGAATTAATGAAAGCCAATTTCTCCCCAGACGTTTGCATACACAGTAAATTCGGAAGAGCGATGCTTGAGCGATGTGCGCATGAAACAAGCACAAAATTAAGTCGTACCATAATACTGCTATCAGTCTGAATAACTGCTCACCACTGCTACCGGAGTGCGTCACAGACAGGCATCCAGTAGGCTGGAGCTTCTAACCACACAGTGTCGGCCAGGATAAGACAACAGAGTCAGCGACTGTGGCACTACCGACTAGTGATTCATACATTGGTTCTGAATGGCTTGGTTTCACTCGCTCACCGTGCATCTGATGAACCTATAATGGCATGAAAACAATGCCCTGACTTTCAGTGTTACGAAGGTCAGCGGTTCGAATCCTTCTCCACTTTGACACTCGATTAGCTTTCTTCGCTTAGGAGCAACCACCCTTTAACCTTTCTGATAATAATTTCGCCGATTATCTCACTCATTGTGCACTAAACGAACATTAACTCAGAAGGAGCGACTAATTAACACACACTTTAGTACAATTTAGTATTATGCTACATATGTTCCCATGGTCAGTGCATTTAGCGAGTTTGCGCCAATGATACCAGTGTATCATTTTCAACCTTCAAGCCACTCGGACGGAATCTTGGGCTTCTGAATTCAGAAATTTAAAGCTTTTCCCTTTGGTTCACTTAGCGATTCTTGACACTTTGTGTCCTCACATCGCTGATCTTGTTAACGTCACTTAACCGGTATGAGTAGATCACGCTTGGCAAAAGAAGGGTAACAGTGTTGGTGTGCCAGACGGTGGTATTCGCGCCAGAGATGCGTGACCGTGGACTTTACGTGACACACGCTAAGTCGGATTAGAAGTGGCTTTCGGTTAATACGTTAACGGCAGTGAAGTGTTTGTACGACGCAGTTTTGTGTACAGAGTGATGGATCGGAGGTTCAGTTGGGTGTTTTCTCCTATTTTGGATAAAAGTTAAGAGAAAAACGGACGCGAGACAACATAATGTTGCTTCAGCAATAAAGAAGTGAAATATTTGCTAGAATATGAGTTGACAGTTGGGATTAGATTAAAACCTGACAGTTGCGGAAACAAGAACGTGACTGACCTAGCTGTTAGAGCGAGTTACTATTCTGCCACTCGAATGAATTGAACTTGATCAGCAAGCAAATGTGTTTGAATAACAAAAACAACAGCCGTTTGAATCTGACAGGTGCCTTACGGACACAATGACACATTCACGGATGAATGTCTATAGCATCTCAGGAGGCCGCGGGTACTTTATAGTGAAGATTTCATCATGTCTAGGGCCAACATACCCCCTATCCAAGGAAATTGATATGATATACTTACCCAGTAGCTCCAGGCTTCTGAAAATCAGACAAGACCGGAGGAAAAATTCTGAATAATCTAAGAAATCTGCTAAATTCATTTTCGCTCCGTTGTGTTGGGACGATCATCAAACGATCGAGTTTTCAACCCAAGGTTCCTTGAACTCATCTATATGCACGAAAAGCAGTTTGCAATAACTTTTATTTCACTTGGCGAGTCATTCAAAACCCAGGCGTGTTTCTCATGACGAATGTGTTGATCGGTCACATAAATCCACTTACCCTTCTAGTTCCCTCCAGTAGACTATAAGCCATCCATCTCCTGACGTTTTTATCGGTCTCTATAACCGAGTCCAGATTTTTTTAAATGTTAGTACTTACAGTCAACCTCCTGATTAGAAGTAACGAAAATGCCTGATATACTGCAGATTTCTTATGGATTATGCGAGATTAGGGAACAGATTACAATCCAGTATGCTTAGTTTATTCGCTGTTTTCAGTTTCAAATCGGACTAAAGTTCTCAATCTGAGTGACCTGAGTCGATTTAACATTAAGGAACGTGAGTTGCCAAACAGCACGCTTCTATCTTCACTCTGCAACTTTATCAGTTTTATTCACAGCATTCTAAAATTTGAAAGCTTCCGGTCAGCTCTGAGACAAAGTTGTTGACCTCCACATACTTTTTAACACCTGTTTATCTTCCGTACATCCAGTGTTTTATCGAAGACAGAGTTCTGCTTCCCCTTCGGTAGACAAGAAAAGTCGTGTTTGCTAAACGACATTGGTTGTTTCAAACGAGGTTGAATTGCGTTGTTTTTAGTTTGCGCTTTGGTGTGCTATTTAACCGGCTAACCTCTGAAAGATGTAGAGAATTTGTGACGGTTTCATTCGGCTTCATAATGCTAAAGATGTGCACAAGCTCGTTCATGGTTATTTTTTGCTTGACACTTTGTGTGTCACCACTGCTATCTGTAAGTACTCTAATTATTGAGTTCACATTTTATTATTGTAAATGTTGACATTATTTCAAAACTTGCGCCAGTTTCTTACATGCACAACGCATTTTTGGCTTAAATATAAATCTCATGTAAATGGAAATACTATAAAATTCATTGTCAATCGAACATCAACAAAATACACCAAATTTTGCCATTTTACAAAGTTAACTAATATTTTTATATTACTATTGGTCACGTTAGAAAAACTCAGCTCAGATTCCTATTACATATCGGCTGAAGTGACAAAGAATGGAGATTAAAACGGGTGTGAATATAATAACTCCTATCATGTACAGGCCAAAATCAACGGTTTAAAAGCCGAAGATGATGGTTTAAATACAACCAAAATCTGCTGAACGACAGTTTCAGACGAATAAAAGATTCTCCATGGTTCTTGAGTCGACAAATGGTTGTTGAGCAGTAGTCTTCGGTACTTTAACGGCAAGAAATATTGTATCTTGTGGTCAGTTCTTTAATTTCACTAGAAATAAACAGGCAGGGAAATCTTGGCATTAGCAGTCTTAAGGTTTTAGACTGTGATCATAATTACAAGTGGAGAAAACTCGCGTGGTGATTGTAATTTTATCTTAAATTAATCAATAGCCCGCTGTGAGCAGAGTGAGTTGGTGAATACTTTCAGCTTTGTTTAAAACCACCCTAGTATAACTGATACCGAAGCCACTCAGTATACAAATGACTATGAACTCTAACGATTAACACAAATTGAAGATTCCAATTAAACCCCGACGAGCCTTAATTGATAAGTTTCAACCATCGAGATGCTTGTGGCATGACTTTGTGTGAGGGCAGCAGTCGTTCTCATCAATATAGTTACTCTGAGACTATAACCAGTGTAAATAGGTAAAATGGGGTGAACTTGTACATTTAAATCAAACGATGGAAACGGGATAGAGAATGAACTAAAATTGTTTCCAGCTAAGATGATAGAAGAAGATTGCTTGTTAGATAACTGCTGGCTCGGGAACGAATTCAGGCATTCGAATATCTGTTCGACAAACACATAATCTGCTTAATTCAAAAGAAGACGTATTTAAAGTGTCCTTAGTCTCTAAATGTTTAAACGGTAATTAAAATATGTGATAGGATTACCATTAAATGAAACGTCGCAGCCTTTATTTGATGCAGCGGAAAGTACACGTACACAAACAAACACAGTCAGTTATGTTTCTAGGAAAGTGTTTAGTAATATACAGAAAACCACAACAAAGATAATAGAATCTAATAATGTCGCTTCTCATATAAATGGTTTCGTGCTCGAGGTGAAAGCTGAATTTTACTCACACCCATTTGAAATCAGCATATCAACTTTCAAAAGTTCACTGTTCTGAATTTCGACAGGTTAACTTAAGGAGTACAGGCTTGTTATTTCTCTGTGGGTGCTAACCATTGAATCGAATTTATTTTGAAAGTCAAAATGAAAAATCTATCCAATGGGATAATTGAACGGTTTTAGAATGTGTGGAATACTGCTTGTAATCATATTTTTGTATGAATTTTACTTAACGGAACGTTTATAATTTTTATTAGGCCCCTACCGCCCAAGATGATACAACTGAAGCAACATCAAACTATATAAATGCAGAAGATGGGATGACAACCTACGCAAGACATTTCGATCCTATCCTGTTCAAACGTCGGATCTATGCGAATGCTCATCCGTTTCAACGCACATTTAACAGAAGACCGAAATCGTTCGATCCTATAATGTACTGAAGAGAATAGTGAACAGTTCAGTTTTATTTATTCAATAAAATCATGCCCTTAGTTACATGCGTTCACTTTTTATGTGCACCTATCCATAAAGGGCGGTGTATTTCAACTTACCTGAAGGTTCTTTGGTACTGTTGTTGATTCTCGAGTTATTCCCAAATTAGACATTCATCGGTAAAAGAAACAATACTTATTGTTACTAATGAACAAGCAGGGATTTAGTTAATTTCAAGTTGAACATCACCCACAATTTATCGCAGCTGTCACATTCCCATAGACTATCCAGTCGGCCCCCTTCGAAAAGAAGCACTAGACTCGAGTTTCGCTCTCATTAGAGCTTGTCGGTAGTGCATATCCTCGCCACTGCCGGGACTAGAACCACGGCCACGCACGCTGTTTATGAGGCAACCGTGTTTACCACTGCGCCATTGACCTCAAGTTAGGCACGACCGAATTGTCATATGTGAACGCTCAACCACTTTCGCTTGTGAGTAATGATCAGGTTGCCCGATCGTCTCGGTAAGAGCCGACTGGAAAGTCTACGGGAATGCGACAGCTGCGATGTTCAACTTGAAATACTTACTGTTATTACACACGAATAATTGAACGGCGTTTGTTAACCACTTTGTTGTGATCCAAACTATTCACAAGCAAGTTTTAAAGGATTAAATAAAAGCAGATCATACGAAATTCTTGCAGTGGAACCTTGACAACAACTTCATTTTCAATAGCAATGCTTTTTAAATCCAAAATGTGGACCATGTTTAGTGCGTTTAATTACGACCCCTCTTACAACATCACCTTAACACCATACCAGTCGACAGATCACGTGCAGGCTACTCACCCTAATACCGCCAATAACTCATCGTACATAGCAGGCAGGTATTGATTCATGTGACAATTTGAAAATGAGCAATTCTCTAATACAAGATAAAGTCATTTTCTCAAATCAATCGCTACTAACCGATAGCATGCGTGGAAATTAATTGATCGCATAAATTATAGCAACGTGCTAAGATAAACGGCTAGAATCACATGACAGCCGGAGGTGGATTCATCATTTGGGACCGATTGTCGGTTCCGTTGGGACGCCGAATATATTAACATGCCATCCGAACGAAAGCAACACTGACTGACAAACACTTATTCACCAATTGTTCACCACTGTATAATGCCGCGGATTGTAGTTATCTGGCTGTAGATGCGTAAATAAGCAACAGTTGACACAATTTTTCCTCCCTTTCAATATAATGCACTATGGCATCTACATTTGCTACAAATACACCACTATTTTTCTACACAGTAGCCAGCAATTAGTTATGACATTTGCACAGTTTGGAGCAAAACTGAAAATTTTTCCATGCTCCGTGGGTTTTTGTAAACTACGTCAACCTTACTCAATAACGCCATTTAACCTTAACGTTAACTTGAAACTGTTGGGATGATGCCATAATTAACTTAAAAATGTTGTTTTTTAATCACTGTATGAGCCTTCCCACGTTGTCAGCCTCCACCACTCTATGGGCCTCCACGCTGTATGAGTCTTCGCTTGAACATTATAAATACGGTGGAGTTTCTCTAGTGATTTGACAAGCGTTTGGTTGAGATCAAATACACCCTTGGTTGAAGGTTCCCTGTCTTCCTGTCTTCTTCATTTGCGGTAGTACGTGCGTCATCGTATTGGTCGTGATACTGTGACTCGTTAGTGCAACCGTCGTAGCTAAGCCGGGTTATAGTGAACGCCGGGCGTTAGTAATTTTTCATCAATTGTCAATCCATGCGGTTCATAACAGAAACTTACCAAAGTTCCACAATAAAGATTGTGGGGAAGTCATAACAAACACTTAATGCCGGTGGGTGTTTGTTTTCCTGATACACCTGTGCGTTTTGTTTGGGCATGGGTTAAGGTTCTTTAGCAAAATCCCATTGAATATATAGTTAACCTCAACTCATTGTAAGTGAACAGCTGTGGCACAAAAGCAGACATTGTTTCGGAGTCTGTAGACGTATTCAAAACTAGACTTGCGTCTACATAAACACAACCAGATGGTACGACAACCACCAGAGCAGTTAATATAATAGTCACTTAATCAGCAATGGCTAACGGCAAGGGACAGTAGTAACTAGTGTTACGCAGTGAGTGAAAGTCTCGACTTAAACGCGAGTGCAAAACTCTGGCAGCACCTTATTGTTATATGTAGGTTGATTAGATCAAACAACTTCGGTTGATGACACGGTTAAGATGGTGTCTAACGTCACAATTTTAGTCACGTTCGGATACTGGATGGCGGCCGTGTCATTGCACCTAAAACGATAGAACTGTTTGCCATTCCAAAGCCGATGACAGTTGTTGATAAGCGCTAGAGATTGACCGTAACTTGAAAGATTTCACGATCACTCGTTGACAACCCATTACATTTGTTTACTATTTCTGTATATCGACATTAACAAAAGAAAACACTACCTGTGCGACATTTTCATTATCATTTGTTGTTTGAATATTAGTGGGGACCCATTCATCCCAACTGTGAGCTATCTGTAATAAACGTTCAACAAAGTTCAAAACTGCCAACTGCTTTTTCTCAACACATCCTTGCCACCGGTCTGACTCCACTTGTGGGTCATAAGTAGATGGCGAGTAATGTGGATGTGATAAAGGTATGAACGGTAACTAACGAAAACCATAACTGCGGGCAGTATAAGTGTTCCTTGTCTCCTCAACTGAACATTGATCAGTCCGCATCGTGGAAACAACGGTGACTCTGACTCTCACAAAGCCCTCTTAAATGACTATCCTAAATTCAACTGAGTTACTTCAAATATTAAAACTACTTTACCTAGATTAATAGCCTCAAGTAGACAGTAGATCCTTGTGAACTAGTTTACTTTAGTGTTGAATTACCTTAGATGAGATCCCAAATCCCAATGACTTCGTTAGATTTTGTATCTCTTGCTAAACCTTCGACTACAGAACAACTGGTTCTTTTCGTGTCACCACCGTAACATTTTTCAATAAGAGCGAGTCCATAAATCATGTATTGACTGGTGTGTACGCTGGAGAAGTTGTCAACTGCTTGTGGTGCTTCTGTCGTAGATTAATGGATTGAGAATGAAAACACTTGCAACCGGACCCACCTACAGCTTAGTACAAACCATCGTGAAGTTTGTACGCAACAGTGGGTACACTGTTAGTATGAGATCTTCAGGCTTCATAAGATGCGAAGTTGTACAATGGTTTTAATAAAGTGGATGATGAAGTCAGTGACTGGATAAATGTGACGTCAAAACATGTTTAAATGAGTAAGTTAAGCGTGAACAATTCGATCCGCTGAAAATGGCATACAATTGTCAGCAACAGTATAGAATAAAGACAGGCCTTACTCCGTTGAAACCAAATCGGAGTTGGACTCCAGATCTTTCATCATCAGAGCTTCCAACTACAACCACCATGTCTTGATCTGTTTACTTCAGTTTTCATCATAACAAACAAGCTAAAAGTACGTTGTACAAATATTCGAACACGTGGCAATCTGAAAACACTTACTCATGGCCAGTTTGTCTTTGTCAATATCCTTTTGACCTAGACATTTGAGACTATGTTGAGTTATCATAAGATTTTGAAACGACTCGGATTCCCTATTTGATGGGGCTGATTTTAGAACCAACAGCGTATGTGATGAACCAGGTATAATGGTGTCTTTTTATGAAATATGTGACAAAATAGGACGTTCCTAAAATTACTTTAGTCAGAAGTGGTTCTTCTTGAGCACAGTTGAAATCAGACATGCTGGGCCGGTCTTCCATTTTACAGTTTTTTGCTCGGGTATAAAAATCGGTGAAAGTGACTGGTCCCGTGCTGGTAACTAGTTCGGCTTATGGCTTGTTAATTCTTAGTAGTACCTGTCACAGTAACCAAAAAGTATAACTTGTACACTGTTTTCCGACTAACACTGCACACACTGGAAGCACACATACTACGACTAGAAAATCAACAGGAACCACAACCATCAGGTCACTTATGGAGGATTGTTCGATCTTTGGGTACGTGGATCAGCGAACATTCCAAAGTTGATTCATACTCGACTGCTTCAAAAGACTAGAATCCATCGTCTTCAGTACACAAGTAAAGTATGAAGATTCTCTGTTCCGCCTCAGAAAGAGAGGCGTCCTGCAATTTGCTGGGACGCCATACATGAAGGGCATTATTCTTTCCTTTTGTGTTGGGAAACAGTTCGTGTTGACACTTCGGCTGCCCTGGGAAGTAAGCCTGATTAGATAGCTTAAAAATTGCGCTAAGCGTCCATTTGCATTTTGCTTAGCTGTCAAGATCACATCCTTCTTACGTCATGTTTATTTCCCTTACATTCTAATTACATAGATGTATGTTCAGAGTGCACCAACCACCAGTCCGGAATATATTTTGATAGTCTTCATTAGTCCGTTGAAATGAACACATGTTCACCAACCTTTGTATGTTGATCAACAAGCATTAAAACAATGAAGGTGTTTTTGACCCACCACGAACTGAATTCACAGATTGTGTAGACTTTTGCATTGAGCGTTGGTGGTGTTTCCAATGTCATTGTTGGAATTTGGGTAGGTGTAAACTGCAGGACCAATTACGCTACGTAGAACGAGCTTTCCGTAGTTGCCTTGAGGTGGATTTTCAACACAGTGGCTATGTTGTCAGTTTCTTAAGACAAACGGATGTAAGCATTTTTTTGACTTGTTGAGGCGGCAAAACTTAACAAGTGGAGGCCAACCCTCTGCATACAGAAAAACTTGTTCATCAGTATCAGATTGCTTCGATAACTGGTGCACACTAGCAGTTGTGCTGTTAAGGATTCCTACATTTTTCTTCATGATTCCTACTGACATTTTCCAACATAAACCTGCTGACTATGGTAGATACCTGTTATGTGGCAGCAAAGTGCACTGGAGTGATATAATGTGCAAAAAACTGTTTCTGATTGCTTGTACTTGAAACTGCTTAATGTTTGCTTCGTTCAGTGACCCTTATCAGTTTTCACCCATCGGCAACGTTCATTCAGTTGCACTAGACGGAACACAGGGAGAGAGTTCAGGTTGCGGGGCTAAGCTGCCGTTCGCTTGTTAAGTTTTTCACAGGTAGCGCAAACGAAATCATCGTAATAGCAACCTTCTTCATGATGAATATTAAAGTCCATTATAAATTACGATGAAAATTTGCTGTCGTTCGGTACCATCCTTACAACAACCTATTTATTACAGCGGTTCTCATTATAGCAGTCCGCTACAGAGGCATAATCACATACTGTGGAGATAGCCTTACCACGGTAATATTTCTGAAAATTTTGACATTACTGTGGATAATCCGAAAAACTGAATTTAATTTGGTCCAGGTCTTTTGCAACTAAGTCTCTTTTCAAAATTGTCAAGTCTTCTGGGCTTATTGCTAAAATAATTCCAAAGGTCAGCATTGGGGATGTTGCTGTTTGAGAAATCCTGTGTTGACAGTTAATCCCTCAGATCATTAGGTGGATTCCGTATGAATCAGTGGGACGAGCGGATAAATGAGTTAGTGTGTGGGGTACAACTGGTTTAGCGCTTGTAGTGTTTGAGAATGCTGTCCTTGCTGCTGGCTCGATTCAGTTCGGATTTTACAAAATCCGTTCAGTTTGAAAATAACAGATTTGTTACCATTTACTAAAAACAGAGTTAAATTTTCGAGTATTTCACTTTTAACATGCTTCAAAGACGGCTGGTTTTCCCGCAAATTAGCTGTAATCGCTGTAGACAGGCACAAGAAGGAAAATCAGTTGACAGTGATAGTTATTGACTCGAAGTTTGTTATTCGACAAATCGTGATTTTTGTTTACCTAGTGCAACGTTTATTGAAGTCCCGCCTAAAGCATCGTCCGCTGAGATGGCACGAGTTTCGTAAAAATACACGTTAATATTTGACTACTTACGAGTAGCACAATTGTTCAGAAAATGTGCGGTATTTCATTTCTTTCGCTGAAAGGTTGTAGTATCCCATGTAGTACTCTAACTACATTACATACGCTAGGTTACTAAATGAGTCTTTGTTCCTTCAATTCTAAACGCAAAAGGAGCAGCGTACCAACTTCCGGGTTAATGCCACCATTCTACAGCAATAACACACGACTGGATAATGGGTTTTGCAAATATTTTACACCACCCCAGTTTTGTGTAAGTAGGCAAACTTTTTGCAACAACAAAAAACAACCGACTGCTCTTTTATCTCAGTGTGACTACTTATATAACTCTAACACCCATGAGGTCTTTCCTTTCATTGAATACTATGAACAGTCTTATTCGTTCCTTATTGCTCAGTTTGATTATTAGTCACTATGTCCACACTACATCCACTATCTTTCGGCCTGGTCATGCTACTGGCCGCTAATATTTTTACCATACTCATACGTTTACTGAAAGCCAGAGTGTTGGCCATTCGTGAAGAACGGACGAAAATCTGATCAACGGGATAGCGGACTAGATAACTGAGCAGGTAGTTAGAAATAATTATCGTAAGTCCGCTTACTGTTTGACTCGTAAACGATCGCTCGTCATTTTAGCCACAAGACTTTTGACTAACTTTGGACGCAACATTAACTCATCTAATTAGTTCATTGTTCTATAACGCGCTCAAAAGTCAAGGCAAATCGATGAAGTGTTGGAGTTTCCATTCTGCTCATTAGCACCTGACATTTTCTTACGGAATCTTTCTGCTACTGACTTTCTGAAACCGCGACAATCTTCCAACCTATCCTTTCTTTCTAAAAACATTCAATGCAAATTAAGATGTGTAGAAATTGTTTCGGTTTATTACAACTGTACATGTCTTGGGGATCCTATGAATTGGGTATCCATAATGCTATTTTCAAAATATCCTATACACACTGAAGTAGGTTAGTTTTTATCAGTTTCAAGCATGTGGCTTATAGCTCGTGGTGTTGTACTATTTAGAGTCCTAATTACACTTAAGGAATTTACTTAGGACTTCACATTTTGGTTGTGAGACGTGAAGGAATGGATTTTATGTTACAGATTTTGTTTCCCGCTTCGTGTCCGAGTCAGTATAAATAGAAATATTTGTCGATGCCATTTTGCAACCTGCCACCGGTCATGTGGGGGTATTGTAGGAAATGGTTATCCGAAGTTGGTGAACCGGAGTACTATTGAATTAATCCAGAAAACGAATGAAGGAGCTGTGCAGCATGAGGCCGAGAATAAACACCAAACTATCCGTCATTACACATGAAAGTCTTATTCATAATGTTGGAATACAATTGTCCTTTGTAAACAATCATGCACACAAAATAAATAAATGAGATTTCCATGGTTCACGTATACTCTAAGGACTGTGTACAGCTGATAGTTAACAAAACAAACTTAGTTGGACCTCTGAGTTGAACTTTTAAAATGGTAGATAACAGTTTACGTGGTCAACCTTACGGACATAGAGAATAAATGTGGAAATAAATAATGTTATCGGCAAAGGGTTAGTGAATAGTGTAACCCTATTCTTTATCGTTCTATGTAAACGGTGCTACGAGGTCGTCGAGATGAAATATTCCAAATAAGCATGTTTCTGATCATTTCAAACGACAGACAACAAATTGATAAGGAAAACAGAAATACATCCATCTAGTACTTACTAATGAATTACCGAAACGATACTTATGTAAAAAAACTCCGCGGTACTGTGAGTTGCATAACTGCTTTCAAAAGTTACTTAGTATTTATCGTCAGTTTCCTGCTCTGTAATCAGAGTATTATGGTTAATACAAATTAAATTCAGTAACAGTAACTGCAAAATGTTTCAAGTTCGGATCAAGTTCCTAGTACTGTTTTTAACTAGGTAGCAACGATAACTGTTCTGTCTAATCATTTATGAATATAACAGAAAAATACAGTCACACATGTGGATGAGGCTCTGAGGGTTGCATATTTCTTCATCAACACAATCTTTAAGTAAACGGCTACGGCGACTGTTGATTACAATGAAAAAAATATTACTCTTTCCATTTTAACGGTACCGCATGACAGGATGGCTCTACGTAATCTCTGCTCAAATAATACACGATGTGACTTGTTCATAATTTACTAGATATCTGTAACACGTCAGGTAATCCGGTATAGAAGTTTTCATCATCTCAGGTCATGATATACGTACTATGTGACTAATAAATGTAAAACAAGCTTTGTTCAGTGTGATTAACTGATGTTGATAACCACTCCGTGCGCAATAAAATGTACCTGAGAGACATACTGATTGCATGATACAGGTAGATGTTCGTAATCTTGAAAGAAAAGTATTTGCTAACAACTCGGACTTCGGTAAGATAAACGAGCGACAGAAACGGAGTCCACTAACAAATCAGTTGCAAGAACATTTGCCTCGTCTGAGCATACAGTTACAGTCGCTGGTCCAGATATTTCCCACATGAAAGTCAGAATTATTATATCTGCCAAACTAATTACCGGTAAGATATGGAAGATGAAAAATAGTATAGAAAACGGAAACGATAAAGGAGGACTCGGAGTAACAAAACAAGCACCATTACTTCCTGTTCGTTGCTGTTTTGGACGGCATCCTCAACCGAAGATGTTCATCATGTTTATAACCCTGGACAGGAAACCGCGAACGTCCCACTGAAGGAAGGTTTCACGTCAGTGCATTTACAAACCAATTCCAAGTCACACGTTGACCACGAGGTGACCACCTAAGGGCAAACTCACCACTCAAAAACAAGCGATGACGTAGCATGCTTTAAGGTGACAATTGCACAATGTGATCAACCCGAATAAACCTGTGATTAGCGATCATTATATTTAGAGGCCAACAGAGTCTATCTCTTTGGAAGACACATAAGTGAACTTCGGCTGAACTGCTGTTAGAAGGGCTCAACCCGGCTTCCTAGGAATCTTCGTAAATTAAATGTGAACCATCCATTAGCCTTTCAGATTGCATCGTATACACCCGTCTTCCTACTATTTGTTGCTATAGTGAGATATAAAATAGTTCATGAGTTTCCAGTAATACTGATGCGTTTAATTGTAACTGCTCGTTGTATTCGTGAGGTCCCGCAATATCCTGTTGGTTGTTCTCGAAGTTTTTTCGAATAAATTTCCTGTGCAAAAATCTATTGGCTGTCAGGTCTAATACTTCGGTGAACATCCAGTAGTTCAAATGAATGCGCGGATAATCAGCGGTTGCCAGCTGAACGGACTTTAGTGCTGAGCCTGTACATGACAGCCGGATATGTGCACAATGTGCCTCAATGTCGTTTGGTGGAGGGATCGGTGACCAATGGTAAACACGACCTAGCAGGTATGGAACCTCTGTGGTTGTGCTAGATTCGGTACATCATTTTGAGCTTTATGATGGACTGACCTCTCATCTAAGTGCGTAGTAATAAAATCCATAGAAACGCTCCAGGTTGACTCACAATCCGGGGGACTACGACGACATCGATGACTTACTGGTGTACAGTCAATCTGTATCTCAAATCAACTAAAAGACTGGAAGTCACTTGGTAGCGTTGAACATGAATTCTGACGAGAAACAGACAGTTATCGCCCCAGGACTGCACCGAAATCATAGTGTCCAAGCAACGTGAATTAGTTTCGAGAAAATGAGTTTGTAGTATTGTGTTAGAGTGCCGAAGCGGTGGTTGAGTAAGACAATAAACAACAAAGGTGAAGGCTTTCAACGTACTTTTACGGGCTGCCTGTTGATTTACCTACATACTTATTCGACTGCTGAAAGTGGTAGCTCAAATGATGTCCGAAATGATAGAGTGAGGATTCGGACCGTAACGTTTGTCTGACACAACGCTCGGGTGTCTACGATTTCCATTATATTCACCAAAAGATGTGAATATTTTTTGGCGGATAGAAACAGTGCTGGTGATTACTTGGTGGGCGTGGGTGATTAGACAAATTGTTTATGTGCAATATTGTGTGGATTAGCAACGAATCTGGTCGCCGCCGCTGCCTTGGCTAAAGAATGAGACTAGAAATGTTAAACGGAATTTGTTAATAGCAAGCAGTAGGCAATTTCGGTTCAGGTGAACTTGAATGTCACTCTTACCTGATCAAAGCTTCCGTAGTGCCTTAGGCCTTTCGGCCAATCCATATCGAAAAACATTATACTCAAGCTTCGCCCTTGTCACAACTCGTCATTACTGAATACACTTGTCCTGTTAATAAGCTGAGAATTGTTGCATATAAAGCATACATCCTGGATGCTTAGACCGTGTTGACTTGAGCAACCGTATCTTGGGGCGATGATTCGAAAGGCAATCTAGTAAGGTGGCGTGGAGAATTACAGAATTTATAGTCAGTTTGGACCCATTGACCAGCATTCCGACATTTCACGACCTATAGATGGAGTCCATCCATGGAGGATTTCCCATGCATTCTACATTAGGTTGAGAAGGACGTAGCCCAACAAGCACCAGGCTGATTCGGTGTAGTGGATCTACCAAGACCAACAGGTTTGCTGCAACCACTGTCTCTTTCTGTTGTAGATCAGTTACAAGTTGGTTCATATAACATTCTGAACGGCATCCAGACGTTCATTTTCTGAAACCAGTGGTCACAGCGACTCGGACGTCATTTTGTATGTGTGTCCATGGCTGGCGGAGACCTAAGATTTCCTCGGGTAATATGGACACCATAGTAGCTGAACGACAAGCTCTGCAGCAACCTATGTGATCTCGTTGATGCATTTGGAACTCTACTGTGATAGAAGTGACCTGTGGTGTCGTGGTAGAGTAAAAAAGTTGTGTGCTACTTGATAGAAGACGACTGTTACCTGTAGATGCAACGCGCCCCGGTATTAGCATTGCTTACTGTTTGCGATTGCGTGGTTTTCAGATAAATTCCTTTATATTGTAATACTTCTTGGTACTCCTGCTCAAGCCAATATTTCAGGACCGGTTTCGCAGTCGTTTGAACCCATCAGGTAGAGGCAGTCAGAATAGAGAATTGAACTGGCTATTCCTTGGGTTACGTGACAATGCTCTTATCCCCCCGGCCACCACCCATCAATTACTGCTGACCCCAATTTGTTACATTGGGCGAATCAAGTGACAGTGAACTTTAAACTGAGAAGAATTACGGCCGTAGATCGGCAAGTATTCTCATAATGCCGATGTTCGCACATGTAAATATGTAAACTGTATGCGTCACCTCAAAGAACAGATACAAGATAGATTATTTTGAATAGTTGAAAAATAATTCTGTCGGTGGAGCTGCAACACGATATGAGGCACTGAAAAAGTTAGGCAAAATTATGAACCAGCCTAGAATGTTCTGCTGAGGCGCCTGCATCTATCAACTGCTCATTTGTTGATTATTTTAGTGGAGGTATGGCAAACCTAGAAGATCTGACAGAGGTTTTAAAGTATGTAATGCTTTTTGTGCCAACCACTTGTTGAAGAATCTACCTACTGTGTCACACACGGCAAAACTGCTAAATACTGGAAATTGGCACCCGTCACATTGGCTTTTAGAGAAGATGGGACTAAACTTCGCACGATTTGGTGCACTCCTGTCACGCCGGCAGTTTATAGAAAAAAATCACTTCCGATAGAAAACTCAAGTGACTAACACCAACTTCAATCCACTTTCTCCGATTTGCTGATGCCCCACCAGTGATACTCATGATGTTCTATGATTGCCTATCCTTGTGTCACTTGATGAAAAGTTTAGAAGTGTGTACACGTGTTCACTCATCCAAAACACTGTAGTTTGCAAAACTGACAAAGAGACAACTCCACAAATTATCAGTGAAACCGGCATTTATTTCTTGGTTAATTAACTGCTACGCGATTATTCTGTCAATATTAATCAGTGCATTCAAGTTACTAGTCATATCTCATCATCATCCAACGCTGGCACAGGTGTTCTTTAGATTCTATTTGTTTTCTTGTTTTTATGTTGAATATGTTTTATCCACGTCATTTCTGTACCACACTTGCCCTGACAGATAAGGAACGAGTATGGTTTGAAGCAATAGATACCCCACAATATTGTCCTCACGTGCTTCATTGAACGATTTGTTTGGACGTATGACTCAATCTCACTACAGTCTTCTGTCCTCAAGTATAATCAGATCTGTCGCTATGATGCTTACACCAGTTGTGGACACTCATCCTAACGACCCTTCCAATAAGTATGCACTTTTTCATGTAAATAGTGAACATTTAGCCGATTTTCCATATATTTTTCCCTTAGGGATCGGTTCGAATGAAAGTGTTACGTTATCATATCATTTTATCACTATTCTCAGTTGCCTAACGATTTCTTGCTGGGCAAATTCCCCTCGATATAACTTAGGTAAGTTTGTAAGAAAAAAAGCGTTTCTGTAGTGTAGTTTGCAGTTTAGTAATCCAACTCACTTCGCCAACCAACTAAGCTATAGTTCGTCTGAGTGCATCTTATTCCTCTAGGCACCCGTGATTGTTGTTTTAGGAAGCATTGAAGATTATTTACGTTTCGGTCTGGAAACACTCGGATAAAATCTCCAAGACCTACGCAGACCACGTCTGATCAGCTATGTATGTCGCTATTGGTTCAACAGTGAAATATACAAAACATCTTGTATAACTTGTTGCTCGATGGGTCATCTGGATCGGATGGCATTTCCACAGTAGATCTTGAATGTTTAACTTTATTTCCTATTCAGTACCCTAATTACACACGAGGAATAATCGTTTACATAGAAACAAATGTTTGCATTGCACTAACCTGAATAAAATATTCGTGTACTATCAGACACTGCTTGTTAAACTCCTTCTAGCTTGTTTCGGCTTGCTACATATAACAATCTCAGACCACTTTCATAACTGCATACCCTACATGGTCATTGTAGTTCTTTCTCGAATCTCAACTTATTTTTAGACTACTCTTTGCGTAGGCGTTTACAAACGAGGCGAGTCAATTAATTTTATTCTGTACTTCTGAAAAAGAAAAAAGGCGTTAGAGAATTTGTAATGTGCTCAACAGCATAAACTAAAGCGTTTCATTCAGTTTTTGAATTTCTACTTACTTTTATTTCCTTCCTGCGTTGTATGCACTGACACTTCCATTTGATTTGATGTATATATAATTTAGAGGAAACCCAATTGCGAAAAATCTGGACTTCGGTTAAATTCGAAACAGCGACAGAAACAACATGCCCAAACGTGGCAAATTCTCTAACAGCTGAGCTACGAAGCCACGCCGGAAGCTCAGAACTGTCACATTTGGACCTAGTTACCCACCCAACCAGTAATTACATATCAATGCTTGTCGGTGGTGTTGGTGGATTCCAGCGTGAACTGATCGAAAAATCCTGCTTTGACAGTCAACCAGCTGGATTGTTTGGTGTATTCCATATGACACAGTTGGTTGCGTGGGGTGACTAGGTCCAAATGTGAAATTTCCGAGCTTCCGGCGTGGCTTCGTAGCTCAACTGGTAGGGCATTTGTCGCGTCCGGGATTGTTGTTTCTGTGGCTGATTCGAATCCAGCCAGAGTGCAGATTTTTCGCAATTTGGGTCTTCTCTAAATTATCGAATCTGCCAAACTACTTATTAGTATATATATTTATAATTACAACTTCAGGTATCAGGTGCAGCAAAGTCCAAGGTGCCTCGATATTCAAGTGTTATTGGCAGGTTAATTGATCAGATAATAGGCGACAACAAATCGAATAGGTTTGCAATGTTGGGTGGCATCCGAAACGGATTAGCCTGTCACAATGAACGAAGCCAAAGGCCGCCTGAGCTTTGAACCATCACCCCAAGTGGCTTGCGCTGCACCACTTGCGGTTACACTCACACTCCACGTATTCGGTGTGAACCCGAAGAAATAAGACCAGTAGGTGTGTGAGTGAGGTCTTTTTGTCCAGCCAGCCCGTGCTAGTTGGCCAATTGAATGGCTAGCACGAAAAGGAAACCCTTATCTCTCGGAAAATAAACAGTGAGAGACTGCAATGATAAGATCTGTACTAGGATGAAAGATGTATGAAATGTAATACAAGGAGCATTTCAGTACACGAGTGCATGCTAGTGCACTTCGGAGAGGATAAAGTTGAAAAACAAAACTCAAAGTTGAACTACGAAAGATCAGACAGGCGATTCACCAAGCAATAAACCAACAAAGCTCAAGAAAAGAATGGGTAGAAGACCACAGACACTGGCATTTCTGAAGAGAGGAGCGGATTAGTTGTCAAACGACCATGGTCTTGGTCGATGCAATAGTTAACAGAAGTAGAATGGATATGCTGATATGACTTACCTGAGCCTGACCAACTAATCCCAAACGGCCAATGCATTCGTGGCCACACAAATTGCAACGCCATAGAGTCATGTCACCACGACCAATTGCACCGATGGTTCCCTTGCGTACCGCGCGCTTTCGTTCTCGGCCGCGCATTAACTGCTCGTTGAACTCGCGGACGCCCGTCCAAATTGTATTCCTCCAAACAGTCCGGTTCACCGGTAAGTTCTCCCAACATTTAAAATCAATTTTACAACGTGAAAGACTTACCTGCAAAGCATCCTGGTACCTCAGCTTTTGACCACCAGGATTTCGCTTACCTTATTTCAGTTGTCCATACAGCACCTGCTTCGGGATACGATTATCGCCCATCCGACGGACGTGACCCAGCCAACGTAGCTGATTCAACATCAGCAAGGCTTCCATCCCGTTCATGTCCGCTCGCCGTAGTACCTCGGTGTTCGGAACCATGTCCGACCACCGAATACCCAAGATAAGTCTTAGACATTGCAAATGAAAGTGGCTCAAATAGCGCACGTTCCGCTGATACATTGTTCACGTTTCACTGCCGTACAGCAGTATAGACAGCACCACTGAGCGGTAGACGAAGAGCTCAGTGCTCGGCTTCAGGCTGTGGTTCTTCCGAAGACGTCTTTCAAGACGTCCCAAAGCGGTACTAGCCTTTGTCACACAAGTTCTCAACTCGCAGTCCACGGACAGATCACTGAACAGAGTGCTACCCAAGTAGCAGAAATCTGTGAAGCTGTCGACAACATCTTCATTAACACGGATTTGGGGTGAAGGTGTACAGACAGCACCTCCACCCGGAGAAAGCTGAAAGAAAAAATTGTCTTACCTTTGTTGATATTCAGTCCAAACTTGGATACCGCGGTCGTGAAAGCCGTGACCAGTCGCTGTAGTTTGTCCTCGCTATGTGCAAACAGCGCGCTGCTATCTGCGAACAGAAACATGCGCATCATTGAGGTATGTAACCGGGTTGGGGCACCGAAGCGTCGAATATTCAGCAGGCGCCCATCCGTCCGGTACTCTACCTTAACACCGTACTCTCCAGCTTTTTGAGAAACAACTGTTAGCATGGCAGTCAAATATAAGCTAAATAGAGATGGATCTGGGACACAACCTTACTTCACGCCAGTGACAATGTCGAAATCATCAGACGTAGATCCACACGATTGCACCTTCGCCCTCCTGCCCAAATAAAACAATCTAATCAAATTGATGAACTTACCTGGACATCCAAAATTACCAAGCACCGTGCATAGCGCCTCGCGTCTCACGGAATCTAACGCCTTGGTGAAGTCGACGAAGAGGGCATACAGGGGCTGACCGTGTTCCCAACACTTCTCTTGAAGCTGTCGAGCAGCGAACACCAGATCGATCGTACTCCGATTCATCCGGAATCCGCATTGCTTCTCAAGAACATTGGCCCCAAAGACCTCCGTATTCAGTCAGTTCGGAAGGATTCTGGCAAGCGCCTTGCCTGCGCAGCTCAGCAGACTAATGCCCCGATAGCTGTCGGGGCATTGCTTGTCACCCTTACCTTCAAACAAAGGTACTATCACAGCATCCTTGGAATCTTGTGGCATCACCTCGTGATTCCATACGGAGTGAACCAGCTGGAGCAGTGCACGTTCCATCGCCGGTCCGCCATTCTTCAGGATTTCGCCTGGCAATCCATCTTCACCTGCAGCCTTCCCGTTACGAAGTTGACCAATCTCTCTCTGCAATCCTAGTAAATCAGGCGCGAGAGCAAGTGAAGGCTTGGTGGCCTGTTGCGGCAGGCTGTTCACGGTCACCCAATCAATGGTAGCAGGAGGACTTAGTAGGCTACCAAAGTGTTTGCGCCCAGTGTCCACGTCTACCAGTGCTTTAGTAGACTGAATAGATGGGCCGAATATCGTTTTGAGCGAATCGTAGAACTCTTTATGCTGCCGACGATTTGCGAAGCCCTGCATCCGCTCACTCTGTTTCATCTACCAGTTGTCCTTGATTCCGCGAACACGCTGGGCCAGTTGACGGCGAATAACTCGGAACGTCGCCTTCTTCGCTCCATTGTCCATTGTCCACTGTGGAGGCAGAAAACGCGGCATTCTTCTCTCGTACCAGTGTGGCGATAACCGCATTGTTGTCGTCGAACCAGTCCGGACGTTTCTGGCGTTTGACACCAATCGTCTCGGTAGCTGCCGTCGTGATCCGTTCGTTGATGAACTGCCACATACCCTCAGGGGTAGTGGACACAGGAGCGTCGAGCAGACAAGCGGCAACTGCACACTGGAAAGCAGCCTTCGTCTCGCAGCTTTTCAGTCGTTTGATATACAACTTATGCCGTTGTCCGGAAGATCTACAATAAACAGACTTGCGCACATGGACAAATAATTCAATCCTGGCCAGTCCATGATCGGTGCTACATTCAGCGTCGCGCATCACTCGCGTGATACGCACTTCACGAATGTCGCGCTGTCGCACAATCACGTAGTCAAGCAAGTGGTGATAGCCGCTTCGTGGATGGGTCCACGTCGTGATGTTGCTTGTATTCAGCTGGAATCGGGTTTTCATGATAGTCAGCTCTTGAGTAACACACATGTGGAACAAACGACCATCGTTCTCATTGACTGGACCAATGCTATATGGATGGAGGACTCCCGGAGAAGCTACCGAGTCAAGCCCGACTCGAGCATTCAAGTCACCCAAAACAAACAGTCGATCAGTCACCGGCACCGACCGGATTGTGGCGGGCAGTTGATCATAGAACTGATTCTTTGTATCGTCAGTGTGACACATAGTTGGACCATAAACACTAACAAATGTAGCACACCCACCTCGACCAAGTCGCAGGCGCATAGACAGCATTCGAGGGCTGATGCCGTGCGGTTCGCCTATCATCGAAACATTGATGCGATCAGTGACTGCAAAACAGACACCATGCTCCCGAGCACCGTCTATCGGGTAACCTATTCAGTAGAAGGTGTACCCAGCACCTACTTCCCGTAACTTACCTTGATCCGCAAGCCTTGTCCCACTCATGGCTGCTACTTTGATTCCATAGCGATGCAGTTCCATCGCGATCAGTGCAGTGCGCCGTTCTGGCCGTCCTTTGGAGCCGCATCGATCCAGCAGTGTGCGCACGTTCCATGCTCCAACACAAAGCGTCTTGCGTCCCCGGGCCTGTTTCAGGTTGGTCTTCGGGTTACTGAAACTTGAGTGGGCATTATCGGCTCGTAGATTAATACTGGGGGTCGGTATGAGGGTGAGTGTATGGCAGTAGCATATTTTCGCCTATCCACCCCGCCATGTGCAGCAGATAGGGCGACCCGGTTTAGCTTGCGCGACGGCCGATGCAATAGGGTATTTCGTTTCTGCTGTAAAGTCATCGTTTTTATGGGCTTAGGATACTGCCAGGAAACCCAGACCTAGACTGGAAAGCCTTTGGCTAAAAAACCTGTACCGCAAGGCAGCAGCTGACACACACACACACACACGCAGCAGCATCAACCACCCAGAACAGGCGCGACAGTCACAACCCAAGACATTCGGCACATTCACAAACAGATAATACTGTACAGATAAACCAATCACACATATTGCACAGACAAACCAATCATACATACAGAGAATCGGATGAAGAAAAAAAACCAAAACACGACAAACTAACACCATACAAAACGAACAACCCACAACGGACGCATCTGCCTTTTATCTTGCAGCTCCCCACTTGTAATCCAAGGTTGTCAGTAAGAGTTTAAATCAAATTAGAGGAAAGCGGCAAAAGTAAACCAGAACCACGTTTAAAATTAGCAGTATGAGGATAAACTACCTAAGAGAAACCATGTTACTAATGGTAATGAGGCAAGAGTCAAAATCCCGAAAACCACTGAACAATTCTCAGAGTCGGAATAGCCAGGAGCTGTTAGCGACGAAAAGAAATGTCTGCATGCACTGTACGGAATGTGACAACAAACATACCGCAGATGTTCTACTGCCAACATAGTTAGAAACATTCTAGCCGTATCAGACAATATTTCCTTCCATGGTTATTTTTATCATACCATGCCTACCAATGTAGACCTTTGCACTGCAAGCATTTTTGTGGTCACAATCGTTGTGCGATTTGCATCGGTGACAATCTGTAACATTAATCGAGGGCTTATAGATGATAGCAATGCCTCAAATCACATAGTGTGCTGTTTTTATGTCATCTTCATCGGGGATATATGATATGATATGATATATGGTAATATATGATCACTTGCTGATCAACCATATATGTTTTAAACAGCATAGTTTCTAACATCTCCGCTTCAGCTATCTCTTGTCGAACGCAATGTAAACAAAAACACATTGAGAAAGAGCCTTGGATCACAAGGGGTTTAGCGGGGTTAGAGCGAAAAGCGCTATGTCTGAAGTGATCGGCAAATTCTGATGAACATTCATTGAGTTAAAAAGCAACTGCATATGGCTTTACTAGTCAGTGACGGCTGTGCAACAGTGTAATGAGAAAATTTGTTGGATATGAACGATGAAAGTTTCGGAACAACACAGTTATGCGCAAGAAAACATACACTTGTATATTACCCTACTTTTGTCAAAAAATCTCTGGAACATACCATAGCCATTTCATGATATTATCCAAAAAATACACGGTTTAGATAACATAATTAATAATTTCTGATGATATTCAACATCACGGCTAGAATGTGTATATTGCAAACTGGATACGTATCATTTGCTTTGGACATTCGCACACATAACATATATAGGTGACAAAACTACTTAGGTAAAACACTTTTTAATAATATATTATTCATTACGAGGCCGATAACTAACATTTTTTGTCAAACATAAATACTACCAGATAAATGCTGCTCGCCCTATTCGATATTGCCAGTGAACGTAACATGAGTATCACGTGACACAACGTGCAACCTGCAACTATCCATATCAGGCGAGGAGAGCATGAACTGACGGACTTTGGAGGAAAGAAGAACGTGCTTTTTAGAATGATGCAATCAAACACAAGCTGACTTTTCTAAAAAATCCAGAGGTCTACATACGCTGCAGTGAGCTGACTGAGTAGAACAATTTACTACGTACGCATGAAGCCAAGAAGAAGAAGAGTAATCTCGTCGGAGCTAGACGAACGACAAATATTTCTGTTAGCTTCAAGAGTTATAAAACGTATTTCGGAGTTCTGGCAGACTTTAGCCAACAGTTGTTGGTTGTAAACGCAAATTATGGCGTGGTCATCTTCAGCGTAATCAATTAACATCAGTTTGCATGCAAACCACAGTCAACTGCAGTGTCGGCTTGATACTGCCGCATATTCGGTTCCAAACGCACTTAGAGTTCACGTGAACAAATAACTTTAGGCCAGAGTTTCAACTTAAGTGCGTTGTGGCAACTTGGGGTAACCGTATGGGTTTACAATGGTTAACTTATTACTTTAATGCGCAGTGAGTAAATAAAAAAGTAAGTTCAACTAAATATTATGCATTGTTTTCTTACGGCACTATTTTGCTCGCCGTCAAAGTGGTCATTGCCTGTTCATTAATAAAACATGCAGTGCTACAGTATTACAGCATGATGAACAAAATGTGTACTGTCTTTGCAAGATACCAACACCACTGGTGGAGAGATCATTTAACGAATGGTGAACCTGATGATCACTCCGGCTAAGTGTAAAAACGAGTCTCCCGCTATTTCACTTTTTTGACTCAACAGGATGAAGCCGATCGACCGCTTGTGCTGAAAAAAACAGGGAGTGCACAAGCTAAATAATGCGGTTCACCCAGCTCGCAGCAGCTTGGGTGACCACAACTCCATGTTTTAATGGACAGATGCCTAACCTACAACCTGATATCTGCTCTCTGGGTTTGATTACACGATGTGTGTAGTGCTGATGGGAACCAGTAAATCCAAATCGACTGCCACCTAATTCGCCGTTGGTTATTGAATGTGACTCTGCAAAAACGCCTCTCAACCCTTTCTGCAGCCGTGGGGAATAAAGGCACATGTAGCGGCCAACCACAAGGGGCTTATCGGTTTTGTTCCATATGAAGCAGGAAGCTTGAAACCCAAGGACAGTGATAAATTTATCTTTGTGTAATGCCGATGGATGGGACCCCTTAGTCTAGTGGATGAATAGCTGGAAGCTTGTTAATTAAACGTATATTGTAGTCTCTGGCACAGGTGGAGTTGACAGGAACCAACGAAGTCCACCACTTCACTGATTTCCATTGGGGTCGACAGAGTAATATGAAATTATTCCTAAGATATACTTGCTGATTCCTGATACCTGTAGACAACTATATGTAGCTACAACTCATCAGTAGCTAGGCTGACCGACCTCATATTCAACCGGCATTTCCTTCCTTTTCTCTTCGAAACAATATAAACTTTCGGAAAGTGTTTGACTGTACAACCACGTCTGATATACACTGGAAGATGGATAGATAATCCTACCCATATATAATGTACGTGTGATATGTATCCTGCTCACGTTTCTAAGTAGTTTGAATGACCATAGTAACTATAACGAAGGAATAGCATAGTTTGAAACGGTCGAGTTGAACGCTAACAAAACAAAGACTGGGTGCAACTCATGTAATAATGAATTCACCTACTTCACTCGTTAGTCATCCTTTTGAAGGAGTCCACTCGTTCACTGTTTTGCCACATTATCCAAACACATAAATGCATGTGGTTCGCGAGATGTAGTTCCTGGAAACCACTCAATCCATTTCATGTGCATGGAAATTTTCAATGCAACAACCTATAACATTATGAGAGTCAATGTATCACTGTTAGCCAGGTTGCGTATATTACCCTCCTCGTGTTGTTATGACGGGAATACATGATCTCAATTTTTTACAAATAGTGATAACAAAGACAATAGACAGATCCCACGATATAAACCTATCAGTAATCGGGGACTGAATAAACATGAGGTAGCGTTTCTAATTCCCAATGGGTCCAGCAACATTATGTTTCACCTGCATTGACGATATTCATCAAACACAACTGGGGACGTTCGAGCTCAGTATAATAACAACTATACCTTTTTTGATAACTAGTGTGTTGGACATCTAGATAATGTTTGTTGGACTTAATCTAGCAATTTGAGGTGGATCGGGTCAATCCAGACTAACAAGGTGCTAGCAGTAAATGTAATACTCAAGGTGACAAATGGTTGTTCTGTTGATCAGGGTTTGTTCTTGTTGCGCACTGCAACTATTAACACCAGAAATGTACTTTATTTTATTATTTGCAGGTGTGTGACAACCTAAAAACTGTGGGCGTACATGGTGACATTTAGCCACTTTGGTCAGGCCACCGAATTCCGCGATAAGAAACCACATCTTACGTGCATTTATTTGCATAGTAAAGAAATCTCAGATGGTGGTTACAGTTTAATTAGACGGTTGTAACGGCATTTTTTGTCTAACAGCATGTTTAAAAACAGTAAATCAACATATTCATGTTGATTTTTTGATTGTTGATTTTTTGAACCAAGGTAGGATGACTTTTTCACAATATCTTAGAACCGAAAAACATGAGGCTTGAATTGGGGAACGGAAAAGAAAAAGATTAGTCAAAAAAAGATGTGACCTTCAACGGTTAGTCAGGACGGCAGCATTGGCATCACATTAAAGTTTGTTCCGAAGTTGCTTTCCCAGGAGTGACCTGAAACACCATGTAGTAATTTCATACGAGCGGAAGGTTCACCGAATGTCCTTGTCGTTTTCCACTGCAACCCTGGAAACGCGAATAGCAGTAAATATTTTGAGCTATATGCCGTTATTCTTGGTATTTGGGAAGTGAACTTGCATGATCTAGACTGATAACAGTGAGGGAAGTTGAACTTTGTTCTGACCACCTGGATAGCAAAATGACAGTCACAGTGAACGCTTTTTGGATCGATCAGGTAACATTGTTAATGAAGACAATGGCAATGAATGTTGTAAAATATTCATTGAAATCGACAGAACAATGAAGTAACAAGTAGGGCCTATTTTCTTTCCTGGCTAAGTGGACAAAATAGACAAATCCATAGAAATGTTCGGAAAACAGATTTGAAGTGGTTAACGCATTCATCCTAATTGTTCCGTTCCGTTACAATGAAAGCGCAATCTTTTGTGATGTTTAGACGGAGGGAAGTTAAACGTCACTGCCACTGACACTTTGTCAGCTAAACTGGAGTTCCTGATCCCCAAGGTGTTTTTATGAAAAGGTGATGCAAGTATTCGAGCTGGATCCTGAAGTGCCCCCCGGTGAACAACCAATGTGTATTTGTTGCACTTACTTATGAAAGAGACACCATAGCTGGATTTATTACAAAAAAACCAAAAAGCCTGTTGAACGAAATGACCTTGTAGTCCAGTCGTGTGTGAGTGTCTGTTAAACCCTGCTTATTATGTTATAACTAAAACAGAAAATTGCACGTTCTACAGCTTGCTTTGGTCGTGTTGAGTCTCATCTGTTGGATATGCTACAGTACGGCCAAACGATAAAGTGCGTAAACATCACCCAACTCGGTTGAACAGCAGTGTGATTAGAACGGTTTCAAGTGAAGTTGCCAATAAATAACTTGATAGATTTATAATTTTAGATTAGACTCAATTGTGAAAAGGTTGGATACAAATCAACCGAGGACGAGTCCTTGTAGCTCAGCTAGTACAGCGCTTGCCGCGTTGAGGCATGTTGTTTCTGTCGCTGATTCGACTCCAGTCGAAATCCCGACATTTCACAGTTAGGTCTCATCCAAAATCAAGCGAGAATGTTGTTCATCTGATCGACTGTATTCGTTCCATAAGTAAAAAAGATGTTTTTCAGAATGTTTACCGAGTGCCAAGAAATCAATCCCGCAGGGTGATATTTGAGATGTTGAACGTTGCCGGCATCATTAGTATCTGGCTGCGCAACTTACCTTTGTGCCTAGAAGATGTTTGTGTGGGCACAAACTCCGCTGATTCGCAAATACTCAATCTGCCAATTTGGAATGATGGTTGTCCAACTTTCAGTGGATACGCAGTCCATAAACTCTATTAACCGATGTTGTTGATCAGCCTGGTGACCAATCTCATGTTTACTGTGTTATATTCAGTCTGAAAGTCAGGCACAAAAAAGGTCTCGTTCACTAATTTGTTTTTCTCTCATGTCTATCTCAGCCGAAGCGTGTGCTCACCGGCGGGAAGACTCAGAGCTCTCATCTTTGTCAAGCGAGCAGCCAGCGAATGCTAGAAACATCCGCTTTTTAAGACGTTTTGACTATAAGAACTGTTGTTGTCCGATTGGGTGGAAGTTTTTATCCTTTGGTATCATGATAGGGAAAAAGCTTTGGGCGTTAATTTCCGGTAAAAATGCAATAAAACTTAATTAAATGTTTTCATCGCTCCTGTGGGGCAATATGTACCCAGCAGTTTGTTAATAAGGGGCTGACTAGAGGAATTTTACTGAATAGTGAATGGAAGCAGTGAGTTTTAGTGGTCAAATATTCCCGCTGTCTTTAGTTCTTATTTGTAGATTTTTCAACATATTTTTAGTTTAGAATATCTGGATTTCGGCCAGATCCAAACCAACTGCAGGAAAAGCATGCTCAAACGCTTCAAACTTTCTACTATTTGGGCTAAAAATTAATCCGGTTTATAAGGTGTATCACGTTTTGACTCAGTTACCATGTAAATTCAATAAGTCATAGAATCCAGCAAGTTATTCAGCGGTTTCACTGGGTCTGGTTATTGAGCCGCTGAATTACCGTGCTACTCACCAGCAATATGTTTACAACCAACTTGTCCCTCGCTTTAGCCACTGCTTGGCCAGCTTGACCACCACTAGCTATACAGTGGACTCACTTGGGACATAAGAACATGTTGCATTATGCTCATTCTATGAGCAGACTGAGTAAAGCTATTACAGTACACTGAGTACTGCTGCATTCCAGCCAAATATGGTTACATGTGCCAGTGTGCTTTGTTGTTCGACAAGCCCATCTGGTCATATTGATCGGCGCAAGTAGTGGTCGCATGTTAGAATAGCCTGTTCAAACTGGTTGGGTGAATTAATGTGACGGAATCTTAGCCTGTTGGATACTGATTTGCAATAACGATTAAATGCGGCTGATAACTTATGACTGCATACCACCAATGCTGGTCGTTTGCTAGAAGTAGACGTTGGGAAAACACATCCGTCCGTTATGATGAACGTATTTGTATGACGTTCTATCAACATCCTTGTTCACCGTCAACACTGCAGCTCACCAGTTAGCAACGTTGTTGAAAGATGACGCAGACTTCACGTTGACAAAATGTCTCTGCGTCTTCAAGATTACCGCTATATTGGCCGAACAAGCTTTGGTGTCCGAACGACTCATTGGCTGTCAGGAAGCGCAGCCGTCAATTCAGCTATAATCACATGTTCGCTGTCAGCCACGTTCGCATGAATATTCATTTGCTTGACTTGATAAATATTTGCTTTCTATAAAGACATATTGAATTATTCTAGTAAAGTAGATATTTATGACTCATTTGTAAGACTTTATTACCAATGTTAATGTCTACAAATTCACTTTACTTCTTGCAGACAACCATACGCTTATGGGCACTAAACTGCAAGATAAGTGTTAAGATTGTCTGATGTCGTCCGCCTTTGTATTCAATATTTTGTATATCTAGATTTTGTCAAAACTTTAGTATTTGTTGTTTAGCAGTAGTATGGTGGGTGGTTGTCTAATGTAAAGCGCTCCCGCAAACAAACACTCCACGAGTATGTCAGAACTGGTCTTCTTATGACGGTGATCCTTGTACAGGTAGCACTGGTATGTGTTAGTCGCACACAATTGCCCAAATGAGTACGTGTCTTTGGTATTCTCTTCAGACTAACATTTCTGATACGCAGTCATAACCTTCAATTACCAATAACATTGGCGATTTCTAACAGCCACACTGCATACAGACGAGATGAATCATATTCGTGATGTACACACACGCAAGCAATTTAGAAATCACTCGTGAAATTAACTAACATTTACTGTACATTATTGATGGTTAAAACCTGTTTGGCGTATATGTTGTGCTCAAGATTTACCAGCAAAAAGCTGTGGAATATAATGGATTCCAGTTACTTTTAACATGCTATATTATTTAGGCACTTAACGCAAGCCGATAGATATTCTGTACCGTGTTCAACGTATATTTCGAGTGTAGTATCACTTGGCTACACTTCCACTGATGTATCTTGTAGATGCTCGTTGAAAAACAAATATTGTTGTCTCTTTTGATCACATTCGGCCTTAGACTGTTGTTGCACAATTATAACTTCTTGTTGACTTAGGGAAACTAACATAAGGTAATTTTGTCCGTTGAACTGCGTCCAGCATACCTTTTACGACAAAGTCTGGCACTTTCTCACCAGTCTATCTGACTGAGGTTTATTCCTTCTCAATACTTTAGCCGTTTAAATAATTACCGAGAACTCTTGTTAACTTTAAAAGTCGAAGCATATATTTACAGACTGATGCAAGGCATTCGACAAACAGATAAACAATAAAAACAGACCGGCGATCATAAAAGGTGAGACAGGCGAATTAGTTTAAATGACAAAAAGTACAAGCTAAGGATTTTGTGAACTGCGTTTCACACAAGTGCGAAATTCGACAAACTAACTTGAAGTTATTCATTTATACAAACTTGGTTGAAAGTGGCTCTCATTTCCCCGGGGCATTAGTGATGATCTGCCGTTTTTGTGGGTAGTGTTTTCCGGTGGGATGATATTTGTGAGGTGCCTCGCGATATGTAGAAAACTGTGTAGTTCCTCTGTTGTACTACTCCGACGTCGCCTGATAATTGTCTGCTATTGACTCTGGAACAGTTACTTCTCAGCTGTTTCGTTTTTAAAGCACTGATTAAGGGCCCGACCGGTTTGTACGTGTATGGTTCAAATGTACAGTATATAACCTTGAGTCAGTGGGAATTAGTTTCACAGCTGGCAAATGAAACTTTTAGTGACACAATTGTTTTTCATAGCTGGTGAAATTCCAGTTGAAACTGGCATAAAAGTACCTGAAACCGCCGATATATTACGTTGTGTAATATTACCGGCTTAGGAAGATAGTTAACAAAATCCCGTTAAGAGAGGCTTTACGGCGCTTTCTACAGATAAACGTTCCACAAGTAGTATCGTTCACAGTAATTGTGCAATCCCCATCGTCGGGACAAGGAACGTGAAGGACATCAAGCAGATCGCAGTGAACTGATAATTTGGCTGCAAGCGTCAAACCCTCCACTGATATAGACAGTAAGAAACAAATCGCGCGTTGATTTCGTTAGTCAGTTTGTTCCCAACCACAAAGTTTGCAATTTGGGATTATTTTGCCAATCTGGCATTTTCGTTTACGTCACCACATTGTTAGTTGCAGCAATCTGACTAATTCCCAAGTCATAAGTTCCGCTTTGTATACTTTGTTTCAACGTCCGAAATCAGTTAAAAAACCAACTGAACCAAGACTTGGATTAATTTTGTGTTCCTACTATAGGGTGATAGTAGAGGAATGATAGTCAAGCCTATTTTACCAACGAAGAAAATCTACCGATACTTCAGGTTAGCACCAACTAGGAAGCTATTTGAAATCTCACTTTCAGTTTTGGAGTCTGATATACAAAACTGTTCACAATCGTCAGGACTGCGACAGAATAGTTGGATCGGCATAAGCGGGAGAAAAGGTTCTGCATACAACCAGATGTATTCATTACGTTGTAAATGGTTTATGAGGACCTTCGGAATATATCCTGAAGTCGCATATACCTTTCCAATAATAGACTAGAGAAACTGTCTGCACCAATAGGTGTCTTGCCTTGTTCAGAGGCAATGACCGAGTGTTTTAACGTTGGAGAGAAGCATCGTTATTTAACGTATCTCGTTTAAGGTCGTGGCTGAAGCCACCTCAGAAATTACGATATATGATCTGAAAGCATGACTATTCTGCCGATTGAAAAGGTGTACACGTAGGTCTGTTTCACACAGTTGTTGTTTTTTCCCGATGCTATATCTGCACTGTTTTAAACGGTTGATGAAAACTTGAACTCAAACATTATGTTAACAATTCACTGTTACTTATCGTCATAGTTTTATAAAATTGTTCGCCACATTAGCCGACTTTCCCCTAAGATGTTATTCAAGTAGAAAACTGTGATCCCAAGAAATAAGACGGAACAATAAGGTTAACCGAGACGGAGGTGCACCCCCTGCTTATTCAAAGCTCAAGTGAAGTTTCATTATGCCGGATGTTGTGAAATCTCTTAACAATTGCTGTTCTTACACAACAAAAAATCATTCTACGTTAACGTATCGTGTAATCGTGTGTCCAAAAATAGACATCAGCATGCTATCCATTTTCTTAGACTAGGTGTTTCCACCAATTTGACTACGTAGTTTTATACCTGTATGGACCGTGAGAGCACATTCGGTCTTGCTGTTAACCAACGAATGAGAGTAATTTATCTGAGCAAAAACATCCCTGGGTCAACTAAGCTGGACTGCACTTTTACGGAAAGCTGTTATGTCAACATGAGCATAACGTTGCCGGACCTCTTTAAACGGGTGCTTCAAAGATTACCAACTTTAAAAATTAATCCCGCAATAATGGTATGTTCATGAAATGTTCTCTGATGTTGATATATTTGTATAAAGTCAAGTGTAGTGGTCAATCTGTTATTGCTGAATTAACGTACTAATCTTTAACACACAAATACTGTACCGATGTATATCAGTAGACTGTTATCTCGCAGACGATTTTTGAAACCTCTTTGGGCTTCCAGGATAGGAATAAAGTGAACCGCGACATGCGTTGATGTGTAAACTTATGTAACATATTTAGTTAGAGAGAGAGAGATTATCCATACCTAGTTGAATGCAAGTTAACACTTTTTAACGACAATCTGTTCCTGTTAGTTCCTGTCTTTCTGATTTGTGTGATTAGGGTCTGCTCGTAACTATCAAACAATTCACTTACAAGACTTCTGTCGTATAATCCGAAAATGTGCTTAATGCTGAACAATCAAAGTGTGTCAAAGAGCGGATAATATAATTAGGACAGAATGGTGCAAAAAACGACCGTCTTACATTCAAATTACTACTCCCCAAAACAAAAACTCATCTTTTTGCATTATGATTGAATTCATTTCATCAGAACGGATCTCCTGAGTTAAAATATAATTGGATCACAACAAGACCGCTTCCAATCCGTCAGTTTGTCAAAATGAATTCGATATACTTTCAGATTAAAACGTTGCAATGTGAGTGGTGCGCTGGATGAAATAAGCCATTAATCATCAACTTCGTAGACGAGAGGCAATTCACTTGGAGCCACCTGTCAACCAAAACGTGCTGATTAATTTCACAGATAAGATAGTAACACGATAGAATTTTGCCATTTTGAGCTGCTGTTTTTGGAGAGGGGCAAAAAGGTTTAACAAAGCACTAGAGCATTGAAGCTTCGTTTTAGAATGCGACGGGTAATGAATAAGCTTGTGTTGAGTAATTCAACAATACACTGGACACGTGTGACTGGGGGATACCGAATGTTGAGTGATTATCAAAAATCGTGGTTCCCCCTTTATGGTATCAATAGAACTCCACAGAAGATAAGTGAGTATTGTGATTAAAGAAATGCTTCGATCTCTTGAAACCTAGAGTCTGAACTCACTTCAGTCATACTGCCCAAGAATGACGTAACAGCCAAAAGAGCTGCCACAGCCAACTACACTTGATTGTTATTTGGTTCTATGCTGATAGTGTTTGAAATAAGCTATTTATGATAGAAATTCGTATTTGCACATGATAAGTCAAATCTTGGTTTTAATAACAAATACTGATTACGAAAGCTCCAACAGAATTGCACAGATTATCAGTTATCCTGATACTTAGATTAAGGTCATGACAGTGCTTTAACTGTATTTCCAGTGAATATTCGAATCGTCTATA
>JTDE01000289.1:59098-94988 GCA_014338405.1 Paragonimus skrjabini miyazakii
AGAACAGACTGATGCCTGTGACGAAGAATGGCCAATCACATGCTTAAGTGATTGGTGCGTTTCATGATATCCGGGCTGGCCTAGACCGGAACAACTTACTAGATTCTGACGTAGTTCATCGTCCTCTGGGTCTAAATATGGAGGTCGCGCACATATTCGGAACACCGAACAAAGTATGCACATAACTTGTTCGACAGAATCATTATGGTAGACTATAGATATTGATGATATCTCGTTGTTTATAGTACCCAGCTGTTATCCGTTGTATAATGCGGTGCGATAGCTATAGGTTTAATAGAAAATGATTAGGTTTCTATTTTGCTCATCAATCTTTGTCGTTCTCTCTCTCTCAATTTTTCGATCTGTAACCCTAAGAAGCTGAAACAATCTTTTTACATGTCTTTTCTTTCTGATCCGTCCAACGTAGAACCAGATGTATATTTGTTTTCCCAGCTTCTTGTTAGTTGTAAAATTCTTGTTAATCCTATAAGCCACTGTTTAATCTTAATTTCAAAGACACATATGAGAATTTACTCACTTTGTTACTGCCCATATATATAAGACCGAGGACCTGAGAAAGAAGCATTGGTTCCTAGTACCAAATTTGTCGTTTTTGAACACCCTTAACTGCTGAAGTGAAAACTATCACTTAATGCAAATACAAATCGGGATAAATAAATATGTTCTTAGTTATGTATATTGGCAATAGCCACCCATGTTTGGCCCCATTCTATTGGCAATTTGTGGATGATCGGGTTTAAGGTTTTTAACAACATTTTCTTTTTATCAAATACACTTTTGTAAATTTTCTCAAGTGAATTTGGATAAGGTAGCCTAATTGTGTAACTATGTTTGTTAAACCTGAAATTAAATAACCAGTTAGAATATTCAGTGACTGCTAATATTCATTAAAGATGCCATGAGACGGAACTTTATGTATTAGTAAATTCCATTATCTTCATCAGATGTATTTTTATCTGATGAGTCATTGTGAAGAAAAATCTGCAATGCACACTTAACAGAAACCTTGAATAAACTTTGGCAAATCGTTCGATGGCTCCATCAAACAAACTGATGACACGTGATTTTTGTGAAACTGTGAGACAGCTGATCAGATTCAAAGTGCAAATTCCACCCAGTAATACACTTGAGTATCTCAATAAGATGCTCATAGGCATAGTTGTATGAGGTTGACGTGTAGAAGCCAAACATTCAGGATGATCTTCATATGAAAAACAAAAGATTTCAAAAGAATTTTTATTTCAAAAATATGAAACAATTATCTCGTACTTCACGTCATTAACACCCCTTCAGTATGGATTGACTCAGTTAGTCTCAAACCAATAGTTTATATTGTCGATGGCCACAAAGTATTGGAATATTTTTCACATTGTCTTATGGTATTCACCCTCAAAATGACATTATATGATCACGTTCGACCTTGTTTGAACCCATCCGGGAGAGGTGATTGGCACGGGAGCTCAAACCAGCAACACTCACCGTTGCGACCGAAAGCTCTTATCAGCTCAGCCAAAAGTTTTTCTGTAAATTTTAAACAAACATATTTTTTTTAAATATTTTGGAATTTACCGGTTGCATTTCAATACACATTATTCTCCTTACTGTATAGTTGGGAGCGTATTTTTATAGGACGGGCTTATTTAATACTCTAGTTGTAGTAACCTCATCAGAGAAAAGGACTCAGAAAATTCAAAGGAACAGAAATTATCTGGATAGTGAAAAGATTGACTGCCTTAGTTTAGCGGTCTCTGATGTACGTCTTTTTGATTTGAATTATCTATAAAATATAAGTAGTATTTGTATTGCACTGAGATCAGCAGTTTTTTAGAGTTTGTTCTAATGAAACATCAGTGCAAGGATTACGAAACTAAGTTATCTTTAATACAAGATTCTTATCAAAATAACGTTAGTACTAATTGTCAGATGTAATATCTGTCTGTCTGTTGACCATCTGTTGGTCCTCGACTCCGAGTACATCCTACAAAACTGATGACAGTTCGTCTGTCTAGTTCTAGAACGAGTACATCTGCTTGCTCTAGTGTGTTACAGTAAACAGAAGATTTCTTATCATGGTGAAAATGTCAACAATATAACAGATGTTACAGACTAACTACTTATTAGACGATAAGGTAAAACTAATTTTATCAAGGAATATAAAAAGTAAACGATTGTAATCATGAACTAGTTTTACAAGCTAATTCACTATAATCTCTTAGCTGTTCACATTGTTCATTACGAGAATGTCTGCCCAAAAAATAAGACCGTATCCTACTCTGATGACCATTTACTGTGAGAAGTTTGCATTTGATGGCTCGCTGCTTCCATCGAGGATGGTTTCGTTAAAAGTCCATTTAAGGCATTTGTTGTTATAGACGAAATTTGTATTTGTTACTTCTGATTCATACCTTATAATTTGTCAAAATTTGAGGAATAATAGCTCCATTGAGCATCAGTGAATCACCGTATTACCCGTGTAGCTGTTTGATACAATATTAGGTTGTGTTCTCTTGAGTTCATAATGGAATTTTGATAAGGTAAACAAATTACGTGTGGCATAAACTCAAAATTTTAAATATAATCCGATAAACAGCTTTAAGTTAATCCGTCAACAACATGGTAACGCTGAGAGCGTGTAAATTAGTGGGAGAACACCAGTGTGGGAGGCGGTAACACACTTTATGGGGAGGTTACCAGATGATTAATTCACTATCTTCATCTGTCTGAAACAAATGTCTTCGAACAGAAAGGAAACATTCAAAACTAATAGAAGCTGTCAATTCAAAGTGCATTACACCACCGAATGTGGATTGTTTGGAGAATATGAACTGTATATGTTTGGTGCATACGATGTAATGTGATGCATACGTAACAAACAGAATCGTTCTATTCAATCCGATCGATAACTCCGTGATCACGACATCTCAGTTAGACTGAAGTTACTGCATTCATTACATCAACTGAGCATGGTTTGAATCCTTAGAAGAAGTTGAGGGATTCAGACTGCTTTAAACTGTACACCATCTATACACCTGATCGCAGTCTTCGCATTCAAAAAAACTTTTTGGCTAGCCCATTTGCGAAGCATTGTACCTGCATTTCGTTTTCATTAGACCCAATTACCCTTAAAAGATGTCACTCGATTGATTTCCGTCTCATGATTTCCTCGAACAGTTCAGCTATTTATGGTTTCCCCAAGTTATCACGTTCAGTTTCTCTGTCTAAAAAACGTGCTTTTATTTGCCTGATAATACGTTGTCTGTACAGGATTGAACCGGTGTTACCTAAAGTTCAGCATCAATGTTAAAATTACACCAGTGAACTGTGGCAACGCCTGACTTATATACGACTTCTGTCGATGTGGTACAGTATTGATTTTTTAATCAACTGAAACTGCGCTGTATGAGAAGGAAACTTCCAAAATATCCTAACACAAACGGCAGAATAACTAAAGATCTCCTTCAACAATTTCTATTCAAAAGCCTAGATAACAAAGCATGAATTTAAGGACACTCCTATCTGATGACCCAATCTACAGAGCCTGAAGACAAAGATGCCTCGGACAACTCCTCGACTCGTCTCTCATAAAACAGCATTCTCCGGCCGATAATTCAACAGCTGCAAGTTTATGTTGATCGGATATCAAGATGAACAAGCCATCAGATAGCCTCAAGAGCTTATCTACTAGTCAGATTTCTTCTTCTATTAAAGTTGCGTTGTCCAGTTATTGTTTTTTAATCAAACCGAAAACAATCCTTTTCAGGACCAACAAATTTACTCATATGCCACCAACTGGGCTCAATCTACCGCAAATATTGTCAACGCATTATTCCTTTTCCTAACGGTATGATTTACATTTTTCTTCCGGACGAATTTACACTATTGTTATATCCTGATATTTGTAGTCAGTGTACTAGTGTGAGGTCGCACGAAAGAACATTGGATAATTATTCAACACAAAGTATACAGTTAAGACCACGGCCCGCAAACATCGGAAATTCTTGAAACAAATACCGGAGCAGTTTAGTAACTTGTATCTTGAATTGAAAGCAGGAGATAGCCAGTGGACGTAAACAGCAACACAAAAAATGCAGGTTCTATATAGTGCTGAAGCATCGTTGTCGGATAGTGACAGACGGTGTCACGTACTCCTTACTAAGTGAGCAGTTCAGCGATGTTGTACGTCCCACTTGACTGGCTGACATGAGTAGGTCACAAAGAGAAATACCGGTTCGAATTGCTGTCATACGGAGTGAGTTCACTGCGTTCTCATCTCAGGAAGGGTAAACAACGGATGGATTTTGGTTTTACAAATCTGAACGTTCAGTCACATGTATTCAATCGCATACCGTATATGAACTTCAGAAAACCCGGCTGAACAGCTGTTATAGGGTAATAGTTCAATTAAAATTCCATTACTTACCGTTACCGTGAACATCTGTTGAAAGTAAATAAGCAGCACAGACTGCAAACATGTGAAGTTAAACACTATGCTCTTAAATTAATTATAATTCTGTTTAGGTAAACCAGTTAGTCACATGTTACCAGTTTAAAAATCTATAACGTAGCTCGGTTCTCAAGCTGACAATAATCTCAAACGATCACGGAAATAGATTGCTAAAACGGTTAGTCTTCTTCAAAAGTCTGGGCGAAACAGTTGAAACACAAAGAATGACAAACGCGCCTTCTTCGCATTTACTCATAAGTAACAGCTTAACTATGAAATGACTTAGTTTTTATGGCAAATACCCGGGGAATAAATAACTAGTCAACGGGGTGCAATAATTTAGAGAAGTCCAAATGAGGATCAGGTCTACGAACAACCGTTTTTGATTTCATAGGGCTGACATGAGTCGCTTGATTGCAATCGCTTCAACGCACCGCATAAATCTTGGTTTGGAATGGTATACCGTGATTCTGGATGCGAAAGTTGGATAGACAGCATAACGAATAATCAGGAATTGTCTAACGATTGCAAAAACTGGATGTTAATGAATGTGAGCAATAACTTCCTCTTTCGATAAAACTGACTTCTGCAGCCATTCAAGAAAATGTTCTGTACTTCTGGAGGTTGTCTCTCGACTCTATCTAAGTAAATTATTCCAAAGCTATAGAGAAATTTTGAAAAGGCTTAAGTGCAAAAACAGGAACCTTCGTTAGATTCGAATCAGCAACCAAAACAGCGTGCCCAGACGCAGCAAGCGCCCTGCCAGACAAACTTTTCAGCCACACCGAAAGATCAGAAATTTCAAATTCGGATGCATTTACTCACCGGAACCATTGTCTAATATGCATCCTACCAAATGATCCAGGGAATCGACCGTCCAAGCAAAATTTCTCAAACGTTTGTGCTGGAATTCCTTAACCTAACCGATGATCACATAGATGAGTACATAGAAATTACCAAGCTGAGTTTGAGGTAACAGCGACAGGCTGATCTCCTTTGACGGAATTTACTGATAACGTTTGAATTTGGGAGATTCCATGCAGTTCAGCTTCACTTACTGTTTACCTAATTGAATTTCTTCTTTGGGTTGTTGTTTTGTTGCAAACTGTGATCACCCTTATAGGGCCATCTTATGTAGATCTCCACTGTTTTCACAGTGACCGCCACTCCCTACGGCGATTTTCGTCTACTGTGTTTCCAGATTACTCAGTAGATTATGGTACAATTATGGTCGAATGCAGTTTCTCCATAGTATTGTTCTGTCTAAAACTCCGCCTTGCCGTTTTGGATAGCGCATTCAATATTGCATGTTTCAGTTGGATTTGCTCAAAGCCATTATAGTTTGAGTAACCATCATGGATTTTCTATCGATATATCTTTCAATCTAGCCATCTTCTCAAAGAGTAGATCCCAAACTTGCATAGAAATTTCACTCGGTTATTTATTAACTGTTTAAATCCACTGACTACTAACGTGTCATTGACGCAAAGGTTGTAATATGACTAGCTAGGTGTATCTCGGTAGCTAGCTGTTGCTCAACTCCTGAAAAGTAAAAACCTACTCAGACAAGATCTAGCGGATTTCTAACAGCTACTGTTTGTATCCGAAGATTGCAATTTCCACTTATAATGTATTGGCTGAAAATTGTTTAAACAAATGTTACATAGCACACTCCAAATGATTGTAGACCTAGAGGGCAAATAAAAGTTATCTGTTATGTTATTTTAGTAGCCCTGATAATATTCTGAAGAAGATTAAAACATATTTACTTCATAAAAATAATAAAGAAACAACACATCCGTTTGGTTTATTTCTTCACATTGAGATGAACTTGCTGATCAACCATTTTTGAAAAAAAAATAACAGTTGTTCCTAATTAATGCATGTCTTAATATGAGTGATAACCACGGTTGCCTCATTAGGACTTGAGTTGGAATTCAAATACCAGTCTTAACGGAAACACATTATTGATGAACACATGTAAAAGCGAGCCTCGATTCCAAATTTTCTATTTGAAAATAATTAGCTAGAAATTTTATCTAAGAGTAGAACTGTGATGAACTGTGTGTGGTAGTCATCTCGCATTGACCAAATCTTTTTGAAGCTTGCCTTACTGAATAGACCGTAAACTTTCATCAGTATAAAACTTATCCAGTTATAAGGTGCACCACATGGTACAGCTACGAGTAGCTTGCTGTCTACTTAAAGAACTGTGCACAAATAACAAGATATACTGCTTGCACAACAGTGACACAGTGCGCTGATTGTTACTGAAATGATCTCCCAGCATAAGTTTCTAAGTGCATACTAGTTCAAAAACCGTAGTGCATTTATTCTGAGCCAATAACTCTCAAACAGAGTAGCTTTGCACTTGAATGGACCCATAACACAAAGACAACAGCAGTGAAACTAAATTATTTGGTTAGGGTTCTCGCAAATTGCGGTTACGATAACAGGAGTTAGGTAAGTGAAGTAACTTACTAGCCATATATTGTTTTGGGTGGACCCAGTAATCGTTCTTTCATATCTGCTGTTACTATCCGACATCGGTTCTGTTAAATTGTTTTGCGAAGTCGTTTTGAGTTCTGGTTAGTAAAATTCGGGCAACAATGCCTCGCGGTTATCTACAGTTGTTGTCAAGGCATGTGTAACTTCCGAAAAGTGTCCGTTCGTCTGATGTATTCCATTTGCTATCCGCATTGTTCAAGCTAAATCTGAATAGCCAGCGAGGAAAGATCATGCGTACTATTACATCGAGAGCCTTTAGATACTCATTTGCTTTACCGTCTGTGATGATTCATCCTCTCTCCAGAAAAATGTCACAGTATCCGTAGTTATATCGGTACATCCGAACTGAACACTTGAACTTGTCGGAGATGATTTGATCAGGCACATAGGTCATTATGGAAACAACCAAACGAAGTAGACTTCGCTCACGCTTACTGTTATTTTGAACGGCTTAATCACATTGCCACTAACCAGATGACGGTGTGTTTAAGATTATAATTGTGGATAATGTTGAATCAACAAGGTTAACGGTAAGTTAACGAGTGCAACTTTAGGCCTAAAGCAATCGTTTGTTCAGAGTGAGTTAGTGTGCTCATTGCTAAGTAATAGACAGGACGCTGACAACGCTAGAAAATTCCTCAATCTTCTGCCGGTTCCAAATCTCAAGTGGCATGGCACGTGCCGCGCCTTGGCAGGCTGTTTCTCTCGCTGGTTCGAGTTCAGATATTTTGCAGTTTGGTCAGTTGCAAACAAAAGATATGCTAATCGAGATTCGCCAGGTTCGTCAATTACATAACCACTGGTCTTTGAAACCAAATCTGATGATATTGCGCTGCAGTGTGCGTCTAATGTCTGCGATCATACTAACACTGTGTACAGCAAAGAGTGAGAGAGTTTGAGCAGTTTAAATGAGTGACTATTTAGATTATCCAATACGAATCATCTACAATTCTTTCCTTCTGACTATATGCGACGAAAAAGTACGAATCAAACTTGCAGAAATTAACTCAGTCCTTAATTTCACTTGAAACAATGTTTTCAAAAAAAGGTACATTTTAGACAAATTATTTTCCAAATATTTGCAGTTGTAAAATGGGCGGTCATGGTTGACACATGTTGATTCGATTGACAACTGGCATCAAAAAGGCTAGAGCCCAAGAGTTGAGATCGAGCGGAACAAGTGGGGCGTTTAACAGGTGCGTAGAAGATAAATAAAGGTCACTTATTGCGAGAAATCAGGTAAGGTGCTGATTGAAGCGGAGGAAGAGGAAAAAGAAGATCAAACTGCACAAAGGCATAGTTAATTTTTACTTGATCATGGTCCGTTTGACTGCAGCCTGGCCAGAGAAAATGAAGCATTCAAACACAGTTAGAGTTGCAGTATCCAAATAACGATAATTTCAGCTAGCCGAGAAATATTCATAAACTTTGTCAGACTTTACCTTTTATATGACAGAAATTTTCAAATACACGATTAATCGTAATCAGGTGGCTAGTGCCTACAAAGTGTGAGAGATTACGGCTGTTGATGCTCGTAACACGGCTTGATATGCAGATTTGCTTCGTCTGAATAACTTCATAATCAATCCAATGAAACGTCATGGGCTAGTCAGTTTCGAAATTACATACATCAAGATAAAATTGGTTTAGTGTTTGGTAAAAAGATAGCAAAAAACAAAAAAGAAAACACTCAAGATGACAAGATGTATTCAGAAATATTAGTACTGATTATATTTATACACCGGCAGAGTTGATTTAATGCAGCGAGTGACATCATTCAGGCAACCGAAGGCCAGTCGATTCTTATCTGTTTTTTAAATAAGGGTGAGGCTGACCGTGAGATGGGTAACTCAAGTTTTCGGTCGCAACTGAATTTGTTTTCCACATGGAAAGATACGCAATTTGACTGGAACAGTTTCCTGAATACCGCCAGTAAAGACTCTGTACAGGTCCGACTAAGCCCAACCAGCAATTGTACGATTAACACTTGGCATTAAAGTATACCTGAGAAAGCCTTCCGAATAATTTATATTCAGTCGAGCTCAGCCGAAACGCGTTCGTTACGACTATTTCAGGCCATCGCTGTCGAACCACTTGGACCCTTGCCGAACGTGAATTATTTGACGGTGTCACTCATACCTGGTACATCTTCCACTCTTGCATCAAAACCACCACTTCCCTCTATTAGTCTGTAATATGTCCCATTCTGTGGGATGTTTACTGATATATGTGGTTTGTTTTATTATTCCATAGATGAAACCGTTATATTCCACATACTGGTATGAGCATGATGTAAACAGCAGGAATAGATTATTTTCACAAAATGTACCTCTAGCATATTGAAGAGTTCGTATGTCGGCCTTTCCGATAGCGATCTCTACCAGTTTAACATGATGTGAAATTTACAGGTACTTGTTCACATTCGGGCCTCGACTTGATTTGAACCAGACATGGAAACCGCATAAACCTGGCCGACAACTGTTTTTCCAGTTGAACCAAGTCAAGTTGGAAGCACAGACATTTCGTATCAGAACGCTATCACCCAACCACCTAAATTGATATTCTGTGGCCACCAAATAATTTTTATGGCTAGAGCTGTAATGTTTTTGACCCGATATTTATTTCCTTCAGATCAAGCCAATATCTCAGTGTTCGTATGCTCTCTCTGGGTTTCATAGTCAAAATGTTGCATGTAGTGTGAGCATAGGTTCCATTATTTTGCCAATAGAAGATATTCACCCAACCACAACTTATGATGTCGAACGGATACGCACATACTAACCGTAGTTTGCTGAATCCCTTGAGCTCACATTCGCTTGTGCTTTCCTATTTTGTCGAACTTTTATGGTGTCTCCATTGATTTCGTCTTCCCGAATGCCCACTAAAGTCTTGTCTTCTTGCTAATATGACTATCATTAGCCTAATTTAATTTGGGAATAGAGGTAAATCTACTTGACCGACTTACAAGCAAACCTGTCCGAGACATGCCGGCGTAATCAAACAGGTCTAGGTGTGTACGCTGTCATAAGTGGCGAGATAAACGTAAGCAGACAATGAGGCCTTCGCAATAGGCATATATATTGTCTAAACTCATCGATAGGGAGTTTTCTTATATCGTAGGATACTTCAGAGATCTTTTTGAAACAGATGGATTATGTATTACAACGCTGCAGTTAATCTCGTGATTACCTTCTGTTGTGTCTTATGTGTATACATCTGTTTGTCACTACCACTTCTACACGGGCTACATAATCGTACGTCAGCTACTCCCAGCTGTCGTCTGTTTATAAACAATACCGTTAACGTTGAAAAGCACTACAGACATGTACTCTGTAAATATGTGCATTTTGTAGACTTAATTAAACCAGTGATCACACCTTTTTAAAATTTATCAAGTTACATAATCTTAGTAAAATATTCGTTAATCGCCAGCTTAATTTTTCATCAAAAGTCAAAACGTGGCAAACAAGCTCGTTTTCGGTGTATCGTCTTCAGGCCAAATACAAAATAATAAATACGAAATTAATTGTCAAGTCAAACTTTTGTGAAAGTTAATACAATGTGAATCTTATGTCATTTTTGGATTACGGACATGGTTACTGTGGTGCCGTGTCAAGTGTTCCAACGACGGCAGTCATTCGTATTGCTCAGTGATTACCGTTTTTGGTTACTATAATCGGCATTTTCCTTTGCTGTCAACAAAAAGCAACACGCAACGTTGGACAGAACACAAATCTTATTAGACTCATTTTACGTAACACCGAATCCAACTCCCATTTTTCCTATAAACATCATTCTTATACTCTTGACCGTTAAGATAATTTTGCCAGCTTTTCTGTTGATCTAGTACTTTCGTTTATTTTTGATCACAAAAAATATGGATGGGTGTTTTCAACCTTTACAAAACTTTTGTTCATGTGTGGACAGTTCATGTTAGAAAACGTGACGACCCAGCAAACAACCCATTTTCACATAAACTGACGAAACACCGACCATTTCTTCATGCAAAGTAATAACACAGTTTGGTCAGTAGTGTTGTTGATGCAACAGATCTGATATTATAAATAAATATATTTAAGAGAACAGGTGTGTTCAAAAATGGATTAAATAATTAAAAATGACAAAGATTAATCAACAGAGACTAGTGAAACGAGATATATTTCTGGAAACATTAAAAATTGTTATCATCTGGATAAGACTCAAGAATGGGTCTGCAATTTCAATTGAGGATGTTGCAGTTATTCGTGGTAACATCAGCTTAATGACAACTAGCTCCAAAGAAATTGGACCAACTTCTCTCAAACTGCATTTTCACAAAGTTATTTTACCTCTTCATATAGAACGTACCGACATTATGACAATTCCTCTTTGACGTGGGACAAGTGGTTGTTTAAACTGTTGCGTGTATAGTTCGGCGGGGTTTTGTTGAATTGTCATCATCCAGCTTATCATTTTGTTAAGACAAAACAAGCATTTTGAAGTAGAATCTTCGCCATTTATTTATTCAGCCCCTGGGTATCGGATATTGATTAAAACAAACCTGACGACAAGGTATGCCAAAGTTTCCTACAGCGATCTTAGAAACAGAACATGCAGCCTCATCATTGGAATTAAGTGCAATTCAGTACTCGTGTGACTTATTGCGTACCTAAAGAAGGCCGTTTCAGTGACCAGCAGTATACTGTCTGATCAGTATCGCATTACTGATGGTATGCTAACTCATGGCCAACCGTCAGCCCTGATGTTAATTGTATTTTTGTTTGAGGTACTCAAGATTTTCAGCTTCTGACTGCGAATACACTTCGGTGATAGAAAACGTTAGTGCCTAATGGGCAAGGTATTTAAGGTTTAGCATCACACGGTAAAACTCAATGGATTTTCGATTATAATGACCAGATTTAAAGTGTCCCCGCTAATTTGTCGGTTCTTTCTCAAGCAAAAGCGCAAACCCAGGATTCATCAAACTTGAACCCTACCAGAGAAGGTTCGCCTTCTTATGCTACTTTCCCACCGCTCCTAAACAATTGGAAGTTTCAACCTGATAATTAACTTCCTTATAAGAGTGTTTGTTTTACCCAGAAAACTTCTGGTAGTGTACACGTCATTGGCCGTGTCTCCATTTTACTCAACGAATGACCATCCAGCTAATAATCGTGCGGACACTAAGAAGACAGAGCATCCACCGTTGCTCACATGCTCATTGTTATCAGCGTGCGACGTTGTCTTAGCATACAGCAACCCCTAGTAACAACAGCCGCTGAGAAACGTGAATTCGCCCAACCCATCTTGCAACTCAGAGGCATTCATTGAAACTAAAACAGGCGATACACCATTTGACTTTCAAGTAAATTATCGGGCCTTCAGTCATATTCCCTATAGAACTTCTTATCATGGAAGTTTGTGACGTTTCCTTCCATTACTCACTTTAGCGATCAAAAAGTCAGGCATGTCATCACAGTCATCAGAGTATTGAATTTGAGCCTTACCTTTATTATCGTTGCCAGTCAGCTAGTGTTTGATGCCTACTGATGGGTTTACTAGTCTCACTGTTAGGAAGCTGTGATTGAATTTATGTTACGCCGCTCAGTTGCTCCAGAAATTTCACTTCATTTTTTACGCTTACTCTCATCAGTTTTACTGAAGCGTTTATAAACAGTAAAACAGGAAAACATCGCCGTAATCATTTTTGGTTTGCTCCTGTCCTATAAACTAAGGCGAACCAAGTGTAGTTCATTTTGTGAAGAAGTAAATACTTGGTGAATTCGACCAAGATAAGACAATTAGACCGGCAGATTGTTTACCTCACAGAATAGATGTCTTTTTAGTAATGAGATCAGTTATGTTACAAGACTCCTGCATTTACTTCAGAGCCGATGTATGAACAGACTTTGTCTAATTAAAAGCAGTGTGAATAGGGTTACTGGACCAGCGAATATGAACACTGGCTAATGACACACAAGTTTGTTGCTTTGAACCATTTTTGAGTTATGTGTGCCAGCTACAGGAATGATGATGAGGAGTCAGTGTTAGGGCAAAGATTATCGTATTAATTATTATTTATATGGCCATAACCGTCACAAGCTGGTAATCCCACTTGCTCCCTCAACGTTTATGACAAGTCTGGCGAATTAGCATTTAGGGTTAATAACACGAAGTGGTACTGGTTCGAAACTCGTGCAGACCTATTCAAGGTAGTACGTTCAGAAATGACGACGGATTACTCATTCGGGATCGTACGAAGTGCATAATTTTGATCGTTTATCATTTTGTTCCATCCTTTCCACAAAGTTATTTACTGCAAATCAAAATGTGAACCGTATGCTGTACGTTTGGCAAAATTAACTTTTAGTATTTCATATAGAATATATAGATAGTTAATAAAGTCAAAAAAGATAGAGAGTACCGACAAACTGCCCATAATGAGGTGTGTTTCGGCTCATTTTTACTGTAGTTTGTTACATGCACAAATGTTCTCGAGGAACATTAGGAGAAAGTTGAATGCTAGTTAGTTTCTTTCATCACACGCATACACACAACACTGTGATACATGTTAAAAGTTTTCATTGTTATTGACAGTTGACACTTTCAATAAGGGATCACACGGAAAAAAGTAAGGCTCACCTGTCAATATAAACAAAGGGCTAAATGGACCGAAACCATGAGGAGGATGCTGTGAAAAATGGGAGGTGCTCAATTTTGAGAGGGCTGAATTCCTGATTCGTCATCAACACTATGTGAATGGACCAAGAAGTTTGTACTCATTCTAACATTCATCAACCGAGGATTCCTTCGAGACGAATATAACTTATGATTGGCTCGTCGAAATGGAAGCTCGCTAAGAGGTTCACAAAATCCCAGGAACCAGTTCTTGACTGCATGCTCAAACTGGATGCCGTTGTCACCCTTGACCTGTTGAGGGAAGTTACTTAATTAAGAATATTTCATTTTGGATATATCCCTCAGTTGGCCGCAGCGTTCACGTTAAGGCAAGTTTTTTGGTTAGCCCACTTTTAAAGAAGTCAGTAGATCCGAGTTTTGTTCATGTGAGAGCTAATCGGCATTGCATATCCTAGTCAAGGTAGGAAGTTACACTCCAGTCTTCGTGTGCATACACACCTAGCGTGTTCACCACAATACCAATAAGCATATCCAAACACACATGCACAATCTTCTAGAAGTGGTGTACACCGTGCTGGGTCGTTTTGAAAATAAAATAAGCAGAACCGCTTCATTCAGTTTAATTGATGAGCCCATTATCAGTTCTTTTTTTTATTACGCTGACGCCACTTTCTTCAGTAAATTCACTGAACGCAAGACAAATTCCAAATAATTTGTCCAAACAGTTAAGGCAAACTTTTACAAAGGCTATACAGGACGCTTGCTAGTTTGCAAAACGACTAATCGACTCCACTCTGTGAACGAGAAGAAACGTAACAACTGAGGAAGTTAATGATATAATTTAGTGAGAGAAGTTCAGGACATGACCAGTACTTAACTAGTACTCTAAACTATGAACAAAAGCAACTGGCCTGTCTGTGGCTATCGAGTCCATTTTTATGAATGTTTTACTATACGCATCTACTACATAGTGTGTTTTACTGGGGTCTGGTTTAGATACACTGACGTGCTCACTAGCCACTGATATACCTGCAGGCAATTATTCGCCTTATGTTTCAAGGTGAAACTTACAACCAGACAGGTGTGCAGTTATTAGTAGCTCATTGTACCCAGTTTACTTGATATCTTTTCTAGTAAGCTTGAAAGATCAGATGTCCCTTTTCCGAATGGATACCTTTTAAAGTGAAGACAGATCATCAATATAGCTTCTGTCAAGAACAAATGACAGTGGGTATCAGAAGCTATAAACCTGAAGGAAAATGTACACAGTAGCAATAAAATAGCCCCTGAACGGGAGTGTGAGAGTTTAATATCACTTCCACAGTTCCGCATTATTAGAACAGGCACTGGAACGATCAAATGGATAACGACTCGTAAAGACAGGTAACCTGGTCATTAGTCGTCTTTTAACACATTACTTCCAATAATTAACAAACGTGGTCCATACTATCTATCACCCAATCGAACCGAAAGCACTTGTTCCCTTAATATACTGGAAGTGACCCGAATACGTTTTAAAATATGCACACATACAATGTCTACCTTTATCTGTTTACTCAGAAATTAAATCAACCAGCTCAATGAGAACGGGTAAAAATGAATGTTTCCTAAAAGATGACGGCGGCAGATTTTCCTCTGAGGAAGATTGTAGCAATGCTGGTCGGCTAACTCAAAAAATGCGTTCTGTTGTTTGCATTCTCAAACTTACTCACCAGCCAGACGATTGACTATCTTGCCCTTCCCATCTCACTTTGTTTTGTTGCATTGACTTGTTATTGGTTGACTATGGTGCGAACAGTCATTTCCTTCTTTGTTTAATCAGTGAACAGCTTACTCTTGCTTCTGCAATTTCCTTTCGGAGTCTACTAGTTTCGGTGAACTTGACTATCATCCTGGAAAATCCAGGTTTGCTCACCGCAATTATTTGTGCATTCGTCTAACAGTACTTCAGAATCATATGGGTCCAACCTTGTTTTCGAACTGGCTAGCACGTTATTCGAAACCAGACGTGAATCATTACAGAGGCATCATTAGATAATAATCAAACATATCTTCCAAGGTCCAGTTCGTTCTGGTTTCATGAACTGCTAGAATCTCAACACCTCCACTCGAACAGTTAGTGCCTTTGTCTGTTATTTACATGCAATTTACGACTCCGGAGTTCCTTACAATGGTGGAAGCAGGCGCCGGTTGCAAATCTGAAATGATGAATACCTACGAGTTGTATCAAATGCCAGATTGAGCAAACGGTTGAGATTATGGCAATCATCGTTACTTCTATCTAATCTCGACTACGGGACAACGGTTATGGCTGACGGACCATCAACCCGGCATGACCAGAAGATTCAAGGCCACCTAAAAGCCAGCAGAACATTTGTTTAACATACTGAGGTGACTAAAGTCACAAAACATAGACCTATCCTGTGCTGTTAAGATAGTGTTCTTTTCCACTTCATTATGTTGACAACAGGATGGGTTTTGTATCAGAAGGTTGTTCCACTGTTTGGAGTTTTAGATAGAACTGAACCTTCTGTGATAATCATTTATAAAGGCGTAACAAAGCTCAACTCAAGAAAAAACATGAAACTTGACATTTCCGACTGAACTCTGAATCCTGCTCAGGTTTAACGAAGTGGTTATCAGTGTTAATTACGAATAAAATGGATACGGTGCTAACCAGAAAGCTAAACGAAGCTATATTTTACCGTCTTTTCTATATCTCAAGTCCGCAGTTACAAATAACCAACACAAACCTGAGTACTATAAAGACAGATGTGACTCAAGTAACGCATTATCCACTGAAATCATTCCTTGCAAGGAAATTGAAAATGTATATTTAAGGCTTAGAAAAATAATGAATTCATTGATAAGTAGGCGGTCCTTGGATAGAGATAACTGAACAAATGTCATTCACTTAGTGTTAAACAGTCTCCTTGACTATATACAATTTTGCCGTAAAACGTTTACTGGCTCAGACGGAGGTCTTTTCATCAATCCGGACCCAGGCGTACCCTGTTGTTCCACCTCAGTATGAAGGTGAAAATGGAGTCCATCTTTATATAAACGAAGATCGCCATATATAGATAAGTTTTAAAAAGAATTTCGGACATACATATGTTGTTAGCAGATTATAATAAACCGACCCTTTTGAAAGCACATTTTGATGAAATCAAAGGAACCAACCTAAGCATTTGCTGAGTTCTCTCCGAAACCGGACAGTAGAGACAAGCAAGTATTCTCTAACGGTTTAGTATATTTTCTGAATTGTTGCATGTCACTCATTGAGTAAGCCTGATCTTGCCAGTCAGATACTTGTTCGTTCTGGAACGTTCAGGTTTGTTTTCTTTTCATCCGAGACATATTGTTTCAATCAGAAAGTCTGTACAGATTATGTGAGACTTGTTAAGAAGCATTTTGAATGCACATTTACAATAATAAGGAGGGTGGTTTTAGGTGAGGTAATAGCAGATTTTCATAACAGAGTTGAACGCTTAAAGCTGGCGAACGGTGCACCAATTCAACTTCCAAATGATTTGGCAGTGTTCCAATAATTTTGTGCAGTCATACTCGGTTTTCGCTTGAATTGTCTGCGCAATTGTTGTTGGTCCCCTTCTTCTCTTCAGGCGCGTTGTACAATTTTGATCAACTTTTTGTGGTCACCTGTGCCTCTGTGCGGTTGAGTGGTTGCCACAGTCATCCACATGTTGACAGTTAACCAGCTTTTTCAACTGAATTAAAATAGGTCAATTATTCAGTGTACAGTACATTGTGTAATTACTCTCCTTCGCATTTTGCTCTACTGTCTGATCCATTGTGACCTGTATAGTCACTGGAAGATTAAATGGTGAAAACAAACATTTGGCCCTAGTTCCATTGTCGCCTAATCCTCAGTAATTAGTTTGAGGAATATTTTCATACGGTTTCAACGTAACTGTCGTAGACTTAGGTGGATGGAGTCGGTGAACTGTGTAATATAATGCGATTTGTCCGAAGCTTTCAGTTGTGTAAACGAACCCTTTCACCAACTCATCAAAGTAGAAAAAAAGAGTGTATTGCAGTCAACCCAAAGCTACTAACCTTCGGCTAGGCTTCGTTCCTCGAGGCTCACCAGCTGGCGTTGTGCGGACAAAAATGGTTGAAGCAACCCATCGGGTTGTTGTGGTGTTGATAGTGTAATAATTGGTGTAGATTTGTGCATATCCATTTTCTGCTTTCCCCCATCGGTCTGTCTTATTCAACCCCCAAGTTTTACGCTCGTGACTGATGAGAGTAAACGAGATAATAACATGTCGCAACACAACTTTTTCCCACATGCATATTAACTCAAAGATTATCTGAATAAAGCTCTATTCTTGTTAAGGTTGATCGTAGACTTTCTATTTCATTGTAATGCAGCGTGACACAGAATTCACTGCTTTTTTTCTTGTTTCAAATTTCAAATTGCACATTACTCCACCGTTGTCACTATCTACCTGTATAAATTTTGGCGTACAATAGAGAATATAACGATGGGTGCACTGCACGCTTACAGGTAGCAGATGCAATCGGAGTGAAACAAGTTGTGGGTTTATTAATCAAAAGTCGGATAGCAGCATACGCACATTATTCGTGGATTAGGACAGTCGTCACCTGTTTATGAACCGAGACGTTCGTTGACGATCTTCAGCTTCGTTATGCCGTTAGGTGTACTTATAGGCAGGTCACTCGTTCCACTCGTTCCTCATAAACAAACCATGTTGTAACACAGTTGAGCTAAGTACGTCACAGGGACATATCTTCAAAGCAGCGTCACGAGCAGATCTTAAAAATACGTTCACTCTGATCATTGCGTTACATTTATGTACAGTTAGAAAGAATATCCTAGGGTAACCTCACATATAAACTGGTTTGCATGTTACATGAAACAGCAAAAGGTTGCTAAGTCACAGGTATTGCTTTCCGGTGGTCAACCAAAACCCAACAGATCAATTAAAGTTTGAAACATTGGGTTCCCCTAATTCATTTAGTTAAAACAGAGACAAGATATATCGCGAAATGTCAACAATTCGACTACTCTCGTTAGTCGCCAACGTAAAACCAGTAAATTTTATACAGACTGCCTATGACAACAACATTTGAATGAACCAACCACATAGTTCTGACCATTCACGCGGTAATAGTTCAATCAATTCCACGATAAGGAGATTGGTTGCTTCAGCGCCTTCTGTGCACACAAAACTGACCGATGTTGTTTGATGAGCATTGCCTCGCTAATCGCTAACAGTTTCGGGGTGCGATTATGTAACAATATCTTGAACGATTTAACAGGGTCAACTAGGTGACCGGTTGTTAAGGTGTGTTTGGCGATCGATGAAGCCGGGGTCTTTGAGCTTGTTCGAGTCAGCAGGTCGATTTTTGAGGTTGCAGTTGATTACCACTTCGAAATGTGTTCCGCCTTACGCTGATGCAAACGCCGGTCTGTCCTGCCTATGTAGACGTCACTGCAACTGCAATTGAACTGGTATATTACGTGGGAGACAGACTGATCGGTTGAGTGTGTATCACCGCAATAAAAAGCCAAACCCCTAGTGTCTAGCAGGATGCGTGGTTGGGTAACTGGGTAGGTGCGTTGTAACGCCGACATCAATTTGAGACTAATGTTATTAGTCAAGTAGTCACCTTTGAATTGAATTTGCAGAAATATGTTCTTTTTCTACGCACTGCAGCATACCACTTTTGGTTCTTTCATCTTACTGTGGATATCCACAAACTTTTCAGGGTAGCCGTTATCCACCAGCGTTTTCCTAATAAACTCTTCTTTCTCCAATCGATCTGCAGTGCAAATCATTCTGGCTCTGTGAAATAACGTTTTCACTAGCCCTCGTTTATAAGCAATAAGTGCGAAGCTGGAGAATTGCAAATATTGTCCACTACAAGTTGGCTTGTGATGAACAGATCGTTGTAATGTACCGTCTTGACGTCTGGTTATAAGAATGTCTAAGAACGGCAAGCAATTATTAACTTCCACCTCATAAGATACGGAGAGGTTTGAATGGAGGAGGTTAGAATAGTTATAAAATGAATAAAAACACGTTCATCAGTAAAAACTAAAATGTCGTCCACATAACGTTTGTAAAGCAAGACCCCCGAAATCCTCTCTTGAAATTGCCTATCGAGCATTCCTAAAAGTACATCCATCAATATAGGACACAGTGGGCTACCCATGGCTACACCATCAATCTGTATATAGTTTTGCACCTTCGAATTCAAGCGGATTGTTTTCTGTACAAGCAAAAATGAGGTTAAACTTTGTTGGATATCGCGTTTCCCTACCTGCTTTACAATATTAAACACGGTAATGCAGTCCATTAAACACACACGAATGACCTATGATCTTCTACTTAGTATTGGAAAGATGTAATGCTCGAAACCATTGTTTCCGCCCAATGATGCCCTTGAACGTCGTTGTAATTACTGATGATGAACGCCAACAGTTGATTGGGTAGTTCCTACGGCGAATATGTTTGTGAAACTTCTCCAGCTTCGCATTTTTTAGAAGAATCCTTTATTGGGTTTTTCAATAACAGTACAGTCCTTCACCTTCAGCCGAATGTTTGGCCGTCTGATCCCTGGTGTAGGTGTGAATCATGAAAGTGAACACCAGAAACTATTTCAGTGTATTCATACAATACCATCTTACCGAGGATTTCGCCACTCGATAACCAGCCAGCTTATATGGGCTACAGTGGAGGTAGAAAGCGGTCTACCTCCGGATCAGGTAAATGAATAAGGAGAAGTCGGGGATCTGATTGATTTCAAGTTAAACAACACAAAAAACTGATTGCAACCTTTGTATTCAAGTAAGTTTTCCAGCGGCCTCTTTTGATAAGAGGCATTTAACTTGAGTTTCGCTCTTGCTAGATATGCTCTACTGGCGAACTCTAGGTAGAGTGAAACTTTAGTCTGGTGTTCATTTTTGGAACAGCCTGGCTGGAAGGTCTAGTTGAATGCAAGAATTATGATCAACTGAAAATATTAATAAAGCTGAGATCAGTCAAACTTTCACAAGCTTGGTGTGGTAACAACAATTCAATATACGCTGACTACCATATACAGGAATTTAAAGCAGCTAGATCAGCACTTTTGTTTGCGCATAACCGGTTATAGCTGGCTGAGGCTTCAATATCAGAGTGGTCAAATGATTTGCAGGGACATTCAGTCTATACAGGGCTGTTCACCTTCGGAAACACAGAATCTTAATCACTGGTGACAGTACTGTAACAAACAAATCTTCAGAGCAGGCACTGCACTAAACTGACTTTTAGAAAGTTTGTTAGTCAGAATCATTTCGGTAGTTTGAGGCCTGCTTCATCCGACCGAGTCGCAGCTAACTAACTGCTGTTGCCTTACGAAGTACACCCGTACTGTCTTTACTGGTTGTAACAAATATTGTGATTTTTCACTTCTCATTCACTTCTTTGTTTCTCTAACATTTTGGTTTGTGCCATTGTACTTGCGTACATTCTAATTTTTTTCACTATCATGGTAACTACTGCCTACTGTGGTTTCATTTCCGTCTGGCAAACACTCGGAAGCACAGGCTCCGTTCCAACTAACCTGTTGCTGTTGGTTACACGATCTCCAAATTTGGAAAATATGAAAGCTAACGCACACAAGTAACCAACTGGCAGATCAAGTTGACTTCTGTTACGTTATTCATAAATTTGTGTAAGTTGCCTTACTGAGGAGTTTCCATTCAACGCAAATATCCGTGTTATCGATTACGACTGCTACGTCAGGCATTCATCATAAATCACAGTTTTTTTTATAAATAAGCCCACACCGTTATTAGGAATGCTAATTTCATCGGACCTCGAGTCCGTTTGAAACAGACAAATTTCCCGGAAATCAGTCGAGTTCCTCAAATTGAGAATTACCCCAGTAATAGTTAAGATTGGCTTACATGCAAAGTAACTCACGTGCGTACACAGGTATGTTCGGTTGCACACTAAACAAGACTCTCGCCGTTACCTAAACTGTGATATGTTCGTCGATTTTGATGAATGCTAAATTTGTTTGCTAATTTACTTATCGAACCCGCCTCTGCATTTTGTAGGGTTTGTATGCGTATCGCGCGTATTCGACTGTGTTTTCCCTACTCGTTTTTCAAGTGTCAACTGTTTTCTGACGAAGTCACTACTGGGTAACTACTAGGTAACTACTGGGGCAGTGCTGAAAGAGTAGTTCAGTAACTAAAATTAAACTTTGAGTATCCCCGAAAAAATGCGTGAACTTTAGGCGAACTGAAACGGTCAAAGTGAATTGCATGTAAGTGTATTGGGTGAGTTCTATCACAAGACCCAATTGCCAGTTTGACTAAGATTGATCGTTGAAAAATACGTTAATCAATCTCTATAATTAAAACTGGTCTGTATGGCTTCGCAGCTGAGCTAAAACGGCCCCTGTCACAACTGATCACGCTGCCTTTGCCGTTGATCCTAATTTAGCCGAAGTCCGGGATTTGTAGTTGATTTGCTTCCAGCTACTCAGCTTGTTCATATCCTAGTAATATGGATGGAAACCATCCATTCCGAATTTCTAGTCTGTTCTAGCTACCACCTAGTCAAAAAACGTGATAACCGCGACGTTTCGTGATGTTCACTTTATACCAATAACCCACGAGTAGTTTCGTTTTTGGTTGATCTCATGATATAGAGATGTTCGGATCGAAATCAAACCGATAACTGTTCGCGTTGCGACACGAAGCTCTCATACATTTACACATCAGTCAAGTTTGCCATCAGCTGCACAAATCCCATGTCACAGACAACATTCATAAGGTTACCTATTCAGCCACTGCATTTAAGCTCCCTCAGTGCCAGGAGTTGCGGCAGAGGTAGAACTTGAAGCTTTGGAAAAACTATCAAAACCGACTTCAAATACAGATCAGACGCAGCAAATAAATATATCTGAAACAAATGGTTCCCTTAAACAGTTTGAACGGAACAGTTGGAACACGAAAACTGGTAGATGCATTTTGTAATGATTCGTCAGTACTAAATTTACAATAACACGGGTGCGTATTTTATAGCAAACAACAAGAGGATTGGATAATCAGTGAGCGGGTTAGGATAGGTCATTAGGTCCAGGGAGGGGTCAAGTTCACAAACAGTTGTTTCTGAACACAGAGAGCTGGCTTGAGTCGGTTGATTGCGACTGCTTCGGCAAACCGTAAGAATCTTGAGTTTGAATGACGTAGCAAGATTCTGAATGCATAAAATGGATCGATAGCATGAGCAGTGATCAGGACGTGTCTAGCGACTGAGGAAGCTGGCTGTTTACGCGTTTCAATAAAATTGCCGTTCTTCGGTATCACGGACTTCAGCATCCATTTAGGTAGATGTTCCTTCATTCTGGAGCTCAGGCATCTCTCGGTTCTGCCTATGTAACTTTTTCCGCAGTTACATACAAATTGGTAAATACAATGTGAAGTGGCGCCGATAGGCTGATCTCCTTTGACTGAAAGCACCGGTAACTTCTGAGTCCGAGCGATTACGCGGAGTTCAGCTGCATTGAAAGTCCGCTTAATCGAGTTCCTCACCCGCTGTGTTGTTTGGTGCATTATATAATCACCCTACAAAGGCAGCTTTATGTAGACTTTCTTTTTTCCTACAGTGACCACCTCTTCGGATGGTACTTTTATCTACTGTGCCTATCTATGAACCTTCTGGGATAACCATTTGACTTAGAACAGAAGTAATCAGATCTAGTTATTCCACGAGACTGTCGTGCGTACAGATTCGCCTTCCTCTTGTAAAAAGCGTATTCACTAACGTTCGTTTATGCTGGATCGGTGTGAAGCTGCTGAAGTTTAAGTATTGACCGGACCACGTAGATTTTCTATAGACTATTCTTTTAACCGGACCATCTTCTCGACGACTTATGAGTATATCTAGAAATGGCAGACAGTTGTTGACCTCAACTTCACAAGTAACCTTCAAGCTAGGGTGACAACTGTTTAGACGTTGCGCCAGGTTATCTATCACCTGTTTAGATCGAATGAAAATCAATGTGTCATCGACTTAACGCTTGTAATATGACAAACTTCTTATATCCGTAGCTAGCTGTTGTTCAATTTTTAATCATGAAAAAGTCTGCTAAAATGGGACCCAGTGGACTTCCCATAGCTACTCCGTCTATTTGACGGTAGGATTGTTGGAGAAAAAGGAAACTGACATTCTGGGTACAAAGCAGCAAAGTTTCCCTCAATATGTCAATCGAAAGTGGCAACGAAATGTGACTCACTTCAACGAGCTCACAAATATAGTCAATCGTCTCGTTAGCAAGACTGATTTTGTCCAAGTCACTGACCAATTCTAAAGAGTCCTTAATGGAGTGTATCTGAAATTTTTGTCTTAATGGGGCTAAAGTCGTGACTAGCCAGCGTGCCAATTTATGGTAAGAGGTGTTTGTCATTGCCAAAATTGGCCTAAGTGGCATCCCAGGCTTGTGCGTCTTTGGTAAGCCGTAAAGCTGGGGTGTTGACGATCCATACGGCTTAAGAGATCTATACGTTACTTCATCAATAATCCTCAACTGTAAGAGCAGCTGAAGATGTCGTCCTATGCGATCCTCTATTTCGGTGACGTTATCCACTTTCTCTATTCGCTGGAACTATGTTTTGTCATTTAATATCGACAACATCTTCTGTACATACGCATCTTTGTCTAGAACTACAGTCCCAGAACCCTTGTTCGGCTTAAGTTTAACTACGTTTTTTGACTTAAGTTTTCTTAACGATTGAAGGTGTTGTCTCTTGATTGCACACCGGCTATTACTCGGAGTCGTTATAAACCGATAACCTATATAGGTGAACTTAGTCTTTAACCGACCTAGGTTGTCAGCACTAGTTGGTCGAAGATCAGATAATTGATCGATAAGATCCTCAAACTGAGGTTCAATACAAATGGGATCAGGCTTATGTGATGGTATTTTATAACCAAGGCCTAAAGCTAATGCTTGCAGCTGCAGTGAATTCAATTGCACTGAAGAACAGTTCAGTACGTACTTACTAGGATCCGGTGGAATTGGTTCCTCACCTTGCTTTGTACGGGAATTTCGCAACCGACTGATATAGATCTTCTTTGTACGATCGATGATTTTCTTGCAGAATATTGTAAACATGATACGACAGCAAAATGTCAAGCTTTCGACGGCGGATAAAAGACGGCAATGTGTCTGACGCAAAGCAGCCAGTCGCACTTGAGCAGTTTCAATGTGATCAGTCGCAATGCGTCTGAGATTATTGCTGGTCACCTTCAGTTTGTTCTTTTTTAAGAACCGAACAAACTGATATAGATATCGACCTTGTTGTGTGCACTCATTGAGGAAAGACATCTTCACAAGTTCACAAGGAACCTTGAATCGCAAACTGGCCACACGAGACAGGAATTTGCAGGTCTCAGCGGGAAATCGTCGCCTTAGAAATTTGAAACAGTTGGTTCCCTTGAACAGTTTGAACGAAGCAGTTAAAACACGAACGATAGTAGATGCAAGCATTTCGTATTGACTCGACAGTACGTCAGTTGCACCAGTACTTTTGATGAACCACCAAAACAACGATTGGCTTCTGTTAACCTAGACCCTCCTGGTCATCACTATCGCATTGTGGTTCGGCGATTTGGTTCCGCGGAGTTTATTAAGTTCATTGTCAGCAGTAGTGTTAACAGATCAATATCAATGTCCTACTGTAACTATCCCCCCAACAGTATACAAAACAGCAAAATGCATAAAAATCAACTCCACAACTATCGTCACTAAACCAACTCGGCAGTCAACCAAATGTAGCTCATATTTAGATGTGTGATGAATCATGTTTCACCACACGTATGTCGCTTATATCCAATATGGATGGACACGCTATTTGACCACGTGTGTCGCACCAGTACGAACGGAGTAATGCGTTGTACCCTGGTTGAGCTGTTTGAGCTTTCACGGGTGTGTACTAGTTGTCTACTGGAATGAAAAATCGATGACACAACGTCTAATCCGAGCAGACACTCAACAATGAATGAAAACACTCGTTCAGTTCGTTCAAGTATTGACAAAGTTGACCATTGCATACTGTTGTATCACGTGTGGCTAGCTATCTACCCAGTTCGCGCTGCACATTTTGTCGGCTAGATAATTCCAGTTGAGGTAATTCATCTGATATACAACTAGATAGCTTAATAGTGCTCACTCAGTAACCCAACAATAACTCGGGTGCCAGCAAAGTGGACATGTTCCTTACTGAGTGACCAAACAGTAGTATCTTTCAAACTGTCGGAAAAATGTTTTCCTGTCGACCTTCCATTGATAGCGCCTCGAGCTGACGGTTTATATGTGTATCGATTGAAAAAATTCCTATCCATTATTAAATGCTAGGCAAAAAGCTCAGGAGTATAAAAAACAAGTGTGGGTGAATAGCTGCTGGTCATCAAAACTAGTGACTGCGGTGACTCAATGAGAAATAGTTGTGAAGAAAAGTGGATGTCTTTAAATGTAAATTCCAACGGAAGTTATCTTACAGCAATCGTTCTAATTTCTGTCCACTTTAGTGTAGTGGTTTGGGCGAAACTGTACAACCAACCGTGAAGTTTGAGTGATTATAGAAAGGAAAATTGCATCCATAAACACAGGTTTATTCTTATCCCGTGTCAACTCTAATTAACATGGTAGAATTGTAAAAACGAATTAGAGGGTTAACACTTTTATCGACGTTCAACCGGATACCTTCTGAGATGAACTTTACCTCGTATATTATTTCTTATTTAAATTATTTGTGAGCACAATTTATTGCAGTATTATGCTTTGAATGGTGAGAAAATACTGTACCATGTTGCTACTCTATTTACCCAAACCACGTGACTTTTGGAAATAATTAATATTTGACAGTTCCTTTGACCATAACTATTCTGTTTAGTTCCAAATCTCAGTTTTCTTGTGTATGATCCTCTATGGCAAATAACAGTTAGCTATTGCGCTAATTAAGCCAGTGTAATTATCTAAATACCTTCACCCAGTTTCCGATATATATAATTGATTGATGGTTGAGAGAATAGAATAGAATTCATCAGATGGCTCAAGTTTCAATACAAAATATTTGCACGAGTGTGGGGAAACATGTCACATCATGTTACATCAACAAAAACACCCACTTGATATGAATAAATTAGAGATAACCCAGGAACCCAGTTAATAATATACAACCTCCTTTGATATCATAAGTATATGCAGATGATAACCATAGTCCCACATATTTTTCTTCTCATACTGGCGACACGTTGATATATATTAATGCAACTCAGTTTTATTTATATCAACGGAATCCAAGTTATATCCTCACATAACAGAGAAAAGGTAAATTGTTTTCTATCCAAAATGACGGTGACAGTAGGAAGTAAACGATTTATTAGAAATTTTACGACCTGTTCCTGTACAAAGAAATGACGACGGTTGAGCTTAATTTATGGCAGGTTTGTCGTTAGAAAAAGTTACGTGTCACTTCAGTAACTCATAACAGTGAACATGAATATTACGAGATATTTGTCGGGTTGTTGGTTACAGAAAATTGTGTAAACTAACCGTGTTTCCTAAGAGGAATCAAACAAACTTAGATTGCAAAATCAACCGCTATGTGCACAGAAAATATCTACCAAATGAACAATAATCCATTGATGGTTTGTGTTATGTTCACGAAGGACTACTTCCATAAGCAATGAACGATGTGGTTCCTTGTTACGTCACGAGCTAATGAACCAGCCCTAAAGATAAACAAGATAACCGGTCAATAACAAGTGTTTGTTGATTAATGATGTTGACTTGAGCATGCGTCTCTGTGATCTCGTTGAAGGCTACACTGTCGATTTATTCAACCAAAAAGAAACATACACACTGAACCTTACATCATGAGTAATATCTGTTGGATCTGCCAAAGCTCGTCTGTTACGTTTTTCGTCTTTTCTCAGGCATGATGTGGAGCGATGAAGCCGTTGCGTTGTTTGGTTTGTTTGTAGAAAGCGGATCCTTCATTTACTTATATTTGTCGTTGCCGTGTGCAGTAAACGATCATGACGAGTTTTGTACCATAACCGCGCATTAAATGTTTACTTTCTTCCTCTTTATAACGATAACTGATTGTCTGTTAAAACTCCTTTCTTGATGTTGTTTGACACGTTCTCATCTTCATTTACATCCAACTGTTTTAATGAGATCATTTCCCGTTGATTAGTGGCGGTTTGTAAACACATGCTTAGGTGCTTCATTTTGAACTCCTTTGATGGATAATTTGTGTACCCGGTTGATTCAAATCCAAGGTGAGATAGTGCCTTTATTGTAATTTTAATAAATAGTACCGTATAAATTACAATCGTTTCGACCGCGTTTTCTGACGTTTTTTGCATTTGGAAGATAGTCCCGTTGACCCGACCGTCTGAATAAGCGTTATTGGAATTGTGGATTGCGCGTTACCCAGTGAATCACCCTAAATCGTCAGCAGAGATTTAACAATGCGTGTACACTTAACGTAACTGTCCCCCGGCTACAATGTATATATGTATGTTACAACTTATGTATGTATTGAGTTAGTTTCATGAACGCATGATTAGGGTATATGTCCGTTAGAAAACTTAGTTGATGTTATTTTTCCTCAAACTTCGTTTGTGATGGACCGAGTTCCATTGAATTTAATGATTCCAAAAGCCCCATAAGTTCATTAGAATTAAAGGATGTTTTGGCCAACAGTCTGCCTTCGGTTATTCCTCAAAAGACCAATTACACAGTATTTCATATTATCATGGCTGTCAAGCAAGCAAATTCAAAAGCGATTAGTCACATATTTAAGTCACGTGGTTGTGAACTGGAGTGCAGTTGATCTCCGGAGGTGTTACATCGGTAACGGGGACGATGGTAACCGTAAGGCCTGAACAGAATAATTCTAAGCGCAAAACTGCAGAATGCGCGACCGAATTCCAATCGTTTTTGCGGTGGCCAGCATACGCAATTTGACTCCTCTGGATTGACGGTTGGGAAAGCGGTAAATGGGTTGGAAAGCTACTTCCGGTGAGACTTGGTGCCTTGAGTCAACAAGATACGTCAGAGTTGCACTCGAAATGAACTCCACCTCACTCTTCGTCAGCAATAGTCTTGTGACTAACTGCTCTTGATTTTGTTCGCTTAATAACCATGATAATATAAAATGTTATGTGATTGGCACAAGGATGAATAGCCGAAAACAGACTGTTCTCCAGAACACCGAATTATCATATGTGAACACTCAACCACTTCCGCTTGTGAGTAATGATCAGGTTGCCCGATCGCCTCGAGAGGAGACACAGTAACTGTCCTGTTAACTCCAATCGATGACCCCTCGACTAGGTCTTCTCTCTAAATTGAAATCACAGAAATCATTCAATTTTTGAGCGGTATTTGATTACTGATCAGCAGTAGGGGATTTTGATTTTCATATGGATTGAACATCACCCAAAATTGATCGCAGCTGTCGCATTCCCATAGACTTTGCAGTCGGCCCCTATCCAAAAGAAGCACTAGACTCGAGTTTTGCTTTAATAAGAGCCCGTCAGTAATACATATCATCGCCAATGCTGGGACCTGAACCACGGATACGCTGTTCATGAGGCAACCGTGTTTACAACTGTGATTGAGTGTTCGTATATGATAATTTGGTCGTGTCTGATGTGAGGTCATTGGCTCAATGGTAAACACGGTTGCCTCATGAACAGCGTATCTGTGGTTCAAGTCTCGGCACTGGCGATAATATGTATTACTGACGAGCTCTAATGAGAGCGAAACTCGAGTCTAGTGCTTCTTTTGGAAAGGGGCCGACTGCAGAGTCTATGTGAATGCGACAGCTGCGATCAATTGTGGGTGATGTTCAATCTATATGAAAATCAAAATCCCCTACTACTCATCGGATTGAGTATTATTGTACGAATTACATTAATTTTCCGATGAACTTTGCACAAATGGTTAAGGGACACCCAGGTACGTCGATTCTTAGAAGAGTAAATGCCACTATGTCAGCTATAGATTCGCGCGAGACGAGAAGGGTTGAATGTAAAATGTGAATGTTTTTGACCATTAGTTGTTCAAGCGTGTGAAAATGTCCTGACTGCACCACCTGTCACACTTCTTTCTGCTCAAGATGACCGTTGTCTTCAAAAATTGCTGGCCAGTTCAAAAAGGTGATAGGCAAAAATACGATAGGTTCTTGTTGCTAGTGACCTAGTTTCCGTCTTTTGCTAGCATTTTTCAGCAATTTTGAAACTATTCTCATGAGGAAGAGCTCCGTCCGACAGCTAAAACTTCACAAGCGCACCCAAACAGGTTACTCCGATCAGGAACGAAGATGCTTAACAATGTTGAAAGGTGGAATTTGATAACTACAGGGGATAGATAACGATTTCTAATTGACAATGTATTTTCTTGTTCAGAAGTGTGTGTTAAAAGGGGTATTTCAGATGGAACAACCACAACAATCTATTTAGTGTTCACAATAAGACTTAGAAACTGACCTGAGCAGCTGAGGAATAAGAGGTAAAACGGACTACATAGTGAGCTAAATTTGGCTGAAATCGGACAAGGTTGCTCTGGGATATGCGTGGTCACTTGTCTTGTTGAACAAAGCAAATTGAAGCAACTACTATTGGTTGGCTGGCTAATATCGGGTAGTACTCGCAGGTGATACCGACTCTATACTCAGTGCACTAGCAAACAAGCGTGCTTGCTGTTAGATGGCGATAATCTAAATGATGTCGACAACTGCTTTCTAATTCTTTATTTGCTGGTTAGCGTTCAGCATACAAATGTGTTTTACAGGGTTTCTAAAATGTTTTACCTAAAGACTGCAAATAACTAAACAGTGCAAACCAACCTTCATCTACTCGGGTTTCTTAGCTACTTGGAAATTTCACTATAACGGTAGCCACCGTGAAATGGTTTCAGTTACATTAAGAGGCAGTAAGTGGACAATATGAATCTTGCGCCTACCATACTTGGTACTTGTCTGTTACTGTAGTACATATTCTCCATTTTGTTGTTCTGTTGACGACGAGAAACTCCACAACTATGATTGGAACACTTTGTACTATCCTAGGGCTGGGGCACTTCTCTCTAAGATTTGGATATTTATATTTGAGTTTTACTTCCTGGTTATTTTCAGTTTTTATGTTCCCTTCCCAGCTTTCTGTCGTGGTGCCTCCCACTTAATAAAACCGTCTCAAACCAGCGTCTTCACTCCTTTGTTTGTTAAGCATTTGCAGATAGCAGCGGAACTGCAAGCCAGACATACAATTTTGATATACATTTAATTTCTGGACTTTAGATAAAGTGTTCTTGCGAGTGAAGTTAAACATTTCAATCAACGACGGTGATAAATTCGGCTGTAATACTTAGATAGGATAGTACTTAACATCTCAGTTTCATCGTTTGTTTAAGGAACTGCGACGGTGAACCTTAAAAACGCTGTAACAAATTAAAACCAATGCAAAATAACCTGTAGATCAAGTTTGCTGTGCGAACGATGCACGATTAATTTCCAGGGTTGTATCGGAACGTTATGTCAATAAAACCGGCGGATTTCTCTCTCTTTTAACGAAGCCAATGTAGTATAACGAATCAAAAACAAAATTCGCCAATGACCATCCCTTGTTTATAACCACAGTGCTGTCCTATACAGTGAATATCATTTAGGAATAGAAAAGTATCACTCTAGAGGGACAGACTTCAGGAAGGGGGGAGGAAACCCCTGCTAGTATTCCGTAAACTGAACATTAATTTCATCGTGATTTATCGCGAAATAGCAAGCGTTCACTATGCCCACAGTATGTGTCCAAGTCATACTGAAGACAGGAAAACATGAAAAACCACTCGATACTTTTCATTGTGAGCGAGTACTTTCCACTAGCTGTTTCGTTCATCCCCCTATTTAAATGTTCTCATCTGCTGGAGGCTCATCCTACATTAAGCTCCGATCAATTTTGTTTTGAAAAATGCTGCATAGCAAACAAGCTCGTTTTTAGTGATTCATCATCAGACTAAATACATCACGCTCAAATCACACATTTTACAGAGGAATCAGTAACAGCGTATATAGGGTACAGGTGGTCAATGAAGTCAGTCAGTTCAATGCCACACTGCAATTAAGAACCTACCTGAACAGTGGGTCTTGACAGGCTAACATAGTCGGAGTTAGCCAAGGCAGATCCAAAACCTGAACAAAAAGTTTTCGAGTGTACAGGGATGAGTTGCACAAGCGAACTCCATCAGCTTCAGCTGTGGATAGAGACTGGACATACCACTCAAACAGATCAACTCAACGAAGCCTTACTCACAGTTTCCAATTATTCCGAAACGGTACGTCCACAGTTTTTCTTCTTTAAATCTGGACAAATTGTTACTCGAAATACTATCCCTAGGCTCTTAATCATGTTATCCACAGCGTAAAACTAGACAGTTGGATTTAGAGATGCAGTTTGAGAATTTGTTCGCACAGTTGTTTGATCTCGTTCCTACTTCGACGTTAGATGAGAGGCAACTGAAACCTACGTTAGTGAACTTCTGTTATCATTACTTGCGCTGTGGTCCGGCATCAAAATCATTTTTGATGACAAAACATCTCTTAGCAGTGAAACACTTGGGGTGAAATGAGAATATTCTAATTTCTAGGCCCGACAAAGTTGCTGATATGGTATTGCTTAACGAAGCAGATTATATTAACAAAATGCGCACCACATTAGAAGATGGGGTCGAGTTTGAGAAAAAGGATTATAAAAAAGATAAAACTTCTTAGATCGAGAAGGCAATATCAAAATCCCTGTGGTGTTTAAAACAGAGTGGAATTATTGATTCGGCCACATTTGGAAGAATTTGCCCCATGGGAAAAATGATTCCCAGGCTGTACGGGTCACCTACAGTTTACAAAGTTGGGGTAGCGCTCAGACCAATTTTGGACATGCCTAAATATGCTGTGAAAGCTTATTCTGAACGCTATCACATTAACCTTACAAAGGGCATTACTAAGAGTTCTCTAACTCAGTTGTCAAAAGGTGAAAACTTTGATAGTAAACTCGTCCAAAGCTGTGTAGCATGAATAGAAACCCACTTCATATGTACACTTGAGATAAATTTCAAGTCGAATGTCTCCGACCTATACTGCTATCCCGACCTATACTACTACCTCCCGACAATACTGCTACCTCGGCGAGGTCGTCGGGCTTGTGTACTGTTTTGATCCGGTGGGCTATGCTAAATAGGACTCCGGTCCTTCCAGGTGAAACCCTGTCAGACAGGTCAAGGGAGAGCAGTCAGACGAAAAGCAGTTAAACTCATAGGATTTTATATCACACTACTTACCGCGAAGGAGTGCTTAGGTAGTGAGACACGATCCTATGGGCATACAGCAGAATTATTTTCATAGTTGCGGCACTGCTGTCTTCTGTATCACGAAGAATGGGGTTAGAAAAGATATCCTCAAACACAGAGCATTCCGATCGCCCAACGGTTGACCGTGATCGCCGGCGTATTATCCAATACGGTCGAAAAACATTTGTTATCTCTGAAAAGCCTGATGTAGCTTGGAGTACATCCACTGCGCGCGGCAGTGCTCAGAATGAAACATCCATGTCTTATTCACTGCGCCTTCGGTCTAGGCAAGCCCCTCACCTCCAAGAGAGTCAGACCCTCAAGTCATTGGCTCCGAGTGGGGTTCCCCAAGAAAACCCCATATCCTGTTATCTCGCAGGTCAGAATTTTGGGTCAGAGATTCGGGGTGGGGTCCCTCAAGTCAACCTTCTTCCGCGGCATAAACGACCGAGAAGTACCAGAAGTTATAATTCTCTCGACAGTTACAATACTAACCGATCTCGACATTCTCCTACTGTTTCCCATCCTATTTCTTCTGCCTTTCATATGCCTTCGGGCGATAATTGTTTTCTGAGGCAAAGGCAACTGGTAAACATTGACGCTAAAGCCGAATCTCGTGGTCAAACTGGAGTGGGAATCGCACTGAATCGCAGAGCGGAGCAGTGCTTGCTCGATTGGATCCCAGTAAGCAGTCGCTTGTGCGCTGCCAGACTCAATAGGGCGGTTAAAGTCTGTCGACGCAAATCAGACAGGCGTTGTTTATTCATTATATCGGCGCACACTTCAACGGAGAGCTGTTCAGATGCTACCAATCGTGTGTTCTATAAAGCTCTCGTTGACCTTCTGAGGCAAACTAAACACCCAGACATCATTATAATAGCTGGCGATTTTAATGCTCTGCTTGGTCGTCTTTCTCTGGATGAGAAGCGGCTAGGAGGTATGTTTGGTGTCCGGGCACAACGCACTGATAATGGCGAAAGAATGCTGCAGCTGTGCGCATCCCACGGTCTGTATATTTCGAACACCGCATTCCAACAAAGGAAGAGGCGCTGTGTTACTTGGAGACCTTCGTGTGCTTCTCAGTCGTGGACACAGTTGGAGCACACAGCATTCAGTTATAGGTGGCACCACTCTGTTAAGGACTGTCATGCCTTTTGGAGCAACCACCTGGACTCGGACCATTCTGTTGTGCGTGCCCGTTTCGTTTTGTCATTTTCTCAGAGGACTTATGCTAGTAAATGCAAAGTGCTTGATTGGCATTCGAGCAATGAGGATGTGAAGAACGCTTACCAGAGGGCGTTGGTGAAGAAGTTGCCCAGTTCGAGTCAGATGAAGAATCCTAATGAACACTGAGAACAAATCGCCGAAGCTATGAAAGCATGCTCTAAACAAGCATATTCCGAAGGAGCTGTTCAGTTGCGATATAACTGGATTTCCATCATGTCGATAAACCTGATTAACGAGCGTCGCTCGATTCCACCTGGTTCTGAATATGATGTCCACCGTCGTGAACTTGAACGCAAGCTGACTAAAAGCTTGCGCAAAGACCGTGAGCAATACTTGATCGAACAATCGGAAGAGATGGGCGGAGCCTTTTTATCTGGGAATAGAAGAAGGCTTTCATCTCTGATCCGTGGTTGTACTGGTCGTCTATTCGGTGCAAGCGAGACTATATGTGAAAGAGGTGGTTCACAAACCACCAGTCAATCGCGCCGACTCGACAGGTGGGCTGAACATTTTGAAGAACAATTCAGTTGGCCTCAACTAGATCATGTGGATGACGGGACCCGAATGGTCAGTTATTGCGTTTCAGACAGTCATACGTCTGAAGCAGAAGTGGTCCTGAAGCTATTGAGTTATTGAAGCGTAAGAAGGTTCCTGGTCCAGACCTCCTCCCCCCTTCTCTTTTTAAGGATGGTGGGAGAGGTTGATATCAGAACTGACGCGACTCCTCCAGACGATCTGGGAGACTGAAGCGGTGCCTCGTGATCGGGGCAATTCTACGTCGACTCACTAAGCTCAGAGGAAGCCAGATACGCAAAGAATAGGCACGATTCCGATCCGGTCGAGGGTGAGTTGATCATAGTTTTACCTTACGACGGATCTTGGAACATCGGCACTGTTACAGACAGCCGACGGCCGTGGTCTTTTCGGACCTGAAGGCTGCTTTCGATTCAGTTGCTCGCAACGTTCTTCGGAACTGTCTTCTCCGCAAGGGAGTACTACGGAAATACGTGAATCTGTTGAAGTCACTGTATGCTCACTCTGCAAGCAGGGTGAAAGTTTATGGACAACTATCTCCGGCGTTCATCACATCTACTGGTGTTCGTCAGGGGTGTCCGATTTCCCCAGTCCTGTTCAATTTTGTCATGGGGGATGTTCTGAAAGGTGCGCTTTGGGAATACAGTGGGCTTGACGTTGAGCTTTCTCTTGGCGCTAGATTGACCGATCTAGAGTGCGCGGACAATATTGTCTTACGTAACTATTCTGCCGAAAGCATGCAGACCATGCTGGACAGGTTGAACATCCGAGCTGGTTTGTATGGAATGCGCTTTGCACCTTCAAAGTGCAAAGTGTTTCTTCAAGACTGGGACACTTCAACTCCTACTTTCTTCATTGCAGGTAATCCGCTTGAGACTGTAGACAGTTTCACATACTTGGGTAGCACTATCTGGTCAGCCTGTAATATTGTCGATGAGATATCCGCGAGGATAACAAACGCACTAGTTGCCTTTGCCAAACTGCGTCATCTGTGGTATCGTAAAGACGTTCGGTTGTCGCTGAAAGGGGGTTATATAATGCCTGTGTACGTTCCATTTTGCCTTATGGTTTGTAAACGTGGCCTGTTCACAAGGAAGATATCAACAGGCTTGCTGTGTTTGACCATCGTTGTCTCCG
>JTDE01000289.1:95088-171104 GCA_014338405.1 Paragonimus skrjabini miyazakii
ACAGGTGGGCTGAACATTTTGAAGAACAATTCAGTTGGCCTCAACTAGATCATGTGGATGACGGGACCCGAATGGTCAGTTATTGCGTTTCAGACGGTCATACGTCTGAAGCAGAAGTGGTCCTGGAGCTATTGAGTTATTGAAGCATAATAAGGCTCCTGTTCCAGACCTCCTCCCTTCTTTTCTTTTCAAGAATGGTGGGAGAGGTTGATATCAGAACTGACAAAACTCCTCCAGACGATCTGGGAGACTGAAGCGGTGCCTAGTGATCGAGGCAATTTTACGTCGACTCACTAGGCTCAGAGGAAGCCAGATACGCAAAGAATAGGCACGATTCTGATCCGGTCGAGGGTGAGTTGATCATAGTTTTACCTTACGACGGATCTTGGAACATCGGCACTCTTATCATCGGCCGACGGTCGTGGTATTTTTGGACCTGAAGGCTGCTTTTGATTCAGCGGCTCGTAACGTTCTTTGGAACTATCTTCTCCGCAAGGGAGTACTACGGAAATACGTGAATCTGTTGAAGTCACTGTATGCTCACTCTGCAAGCAGGGTGATAGCTTATGGACAGCTATCTCGGGCGTTCATCACTTCTAATGGTGTTCGTCAAGGGTGTCTGATTTCTCCCTTACTGTTCAATTTTGTCATGGACGACATTCTGGAGGGTGCGCTTTGGGAATACAGTGGGCTTGACGTTGAGCTTCTTCCTGGCACTAAATTGACCGACCTGGAGCACGCGGACAACACTGTTTTACTTAGCCCCTCCGCCGAAAACATGCAAACTATGCTAGATAGGTTGAGTGACCGAGCTGGTTTGTATGGAATACGCTTTGCACCTTCAAAGTGCAAAGTGTTGCTTTAAGACTGGGGTACTTCAACTCCTACTTTCTTCATTGCAGGTAACCCGCTTGAGACTGTGGACAGTTTTACATACCTGGGTAGCACTATCTCGTCAGCCTGTAATATTGCTGATGATATATCAGCGAGGATTGCAAAGGCACGAGTCGCCTTCGCCAAACTGCGTCATCTGTGGTATCGTAAAGACGTTCGGTCGTCGTTGAAAGGAAGAGTATATAATGCCTGTGTGCGTTCCATTTTGCTTTATGGTTTGGAAACGTGGCCTGTTCACAAGGAAAATATCAACAGGCTTGCTGTGTTTGACCATCGTTTTCTCCGCGAATTGGCCCATATTAAGTGGGCTGATCGCGTGAGCAATGTGGCCGTTCGCCGTCGCGTATTCCGGAACGCTCGGGATGCGCGATCTATTGGTCAACTAATCACGGTACACAGCTTGCGATGGTTGGGTCACGTACTCCGTATGTCATCTGATCGCTTACCGTACCGGGCATTATATACTGAGGCCACCAACAGTTGGGTAAAACCGCGTGGTGGTCAAGCAACAACGCGGTCGCGAAATATGAAGACAATGACTGCTCTATTGAGCAAAGTGGGTAGACGTCGCCTACCTAGATAGGGTCCTCGTGATCACTCAAACCGCTGGTTGGAGACCTTCTTAGTACATTCTTAGTAACGTTTTCTTCTAGGAAATTCCACGTCTCTGTTGGGGTGAGCGGCGGTCCGAGCCACAGTAACTTTTGGTCAGTCTCATGGCTGTTATGATGATGATATGTGCATGTGATTTTGATATGGCTTATGGAACAGTGTGGGATTTAATAAACTGACTGACGCTAAGCAATTAGTACTAATTTGTAGTTTAGCCGGTGAAAGTGATACACAAGTTGGCTGGTGTGAATAGTAAAAAACGTTTTAATTCTTGTGTCCACTTAATGCTTAGTCTGTTATTATGTTTACCAGGCCGCGTGCGCTAAAAGACAAGTTTCCAGCGGAGCACTGCTCAGATATGTATATCTTACGGTCAACTGCAGCGCAAATTTTCAGTAGATATTAATCTACAGTCCTTATCTGAACAAAAACGGAAATGCCTGTGGCAAACTCGTACATAAATACGACTCGTTGTTACAATATATGTTTTCATAGGTGAGTTTAATTTATCTGAGAGGAATATCGAGTGATTTCTACTCTCCAAATGCGTGAACACTCTGGTTAATTAAAAACGAAAAACGCAGATCTTTTTAACGAGATTTAGGAAGGCAACATTTGGTTCAATGCAAGTGCAACCTATGTGTCCACATTCATCCCGCAGAAAGTATCTTGCAAATATAGAACCAAAGAGGAATATGTTTTTCAAACGAACACGGATGTTTCACTTTACCCTGAATTCACCGTGTTTTCATTGGATTTTTGCATACAGTACTTTTCAACATTTGGCCGGATTTTTAAAGAACTATGTGCATTATATAAATTTGTTTGCACCAAAAATAGGGATTATGGTTTTATCTATAAAGTGTGGTTGCTCTAGTTAACCTTGTTATTTTGGTTTGCAGCGGTTTGGCGGTTAAACTCCACATTAAAAATTTCCGATTACATTTTGTTTTATGTGATCTCTTTTCAGTTGTGAGCCACACTCAAGTCAACCTTATGCACATCGCTAAAATTATTTGGCCGATGACATTCATGATTGCATTAGTATACAAAGGTCTGTCCCACATAGTGTGCCCTATAAAACTGTACCAAAAACACAACAATTATCATTTGTTCACTATATTGCAGGTAGATGACTGTGAAAATAAAATTCGCTGAAGGTCAAGGTTGTCAAATATATGAACAGTATAAAGTCAACACGTGAACCGTTGTGCTTGGCAACTTTCATCTAAGATAAACTGGCTGTCAGCTAGAAGTATGGTTGATATAACGAATAAAGTCTGTTAGTTTTACAAAGAACCGGCTTTGTTTATGGCGATACACCACATTACGATAATGCATTCTCTGTGTGCAAAATCTTATACTTGTCCGTCAAATACACCTGTACGCTTACTGTAATACGTATTTGTCAAAGTTCTAGTGAGGCTGAGATCTTCCTTGAAACGGCTTAAAATAATATTACGTGTAAAAACAAGAAACAGATCACCAGTAATATTTTATTCGTTTAGGCTTCAGTAAAGTTTTGATAATTTCAAAAAATGCATCTATTCACCGGTTTTTGATTCTGCAGGGAAATGGGTAGGTTTACAATTTTATCAAGGGGTACACTTGCTCCACAAACACCTAAAAAAGTCATTGATTGAATAAAAAATCAATTTCAAAGCGGGTGCACTCAGGTATGAATATATCGAGTCACGAATACGAACTCATGTTATAGATAGCTGAGCAATTATGAGGTCGACCATAAAAAGATTTACCGGCAAATGATGAGCCTGATATTTGTTGACTGTTTGCGGTCTAATAAACTTGGTGCTCTACTTCAACTGAATTCAAATGGTGCGGTGCTCTTTTTTGCTGAAAATAACAATAATTGAGTGTCTATATTATGTATCTAAGTCCCACGCAGTGTGAACATGTTTATTGAGATTCAGTACGGATTAGCTACTACTTGCTAGATTTCTCTGTCTCTTTGGCAATTTCAAAATAATACATTAGTGGAAACATCTCGAGACAATAAACTTCAGAGAAACAAACACTAACATTATATTGTGTTCTTTGTTCATTCTAATTCAGCTCACAAAGGTGGCTGCTCTAACCGTTGAAAACATTTCCTTGATCAGACAGAGAAATACGAGTGTAAGTTGATTAGGAAGGCTTGATGTCCTAACCATAGTGTGTACTGAAATGTTGCTATGTTTGATGAAAGATAGCTACCTGTGTTGCTACCTCAAAACATATCATCGAAGAGACTGTTAAATACAGGCTTTTCCATTTACTTGATTGAATAACTGTCCAGACCGGACGTTAACTTTTAATCCACTTCTAATTTGTGGACAGTCTAATGTCCAACATGTGACAGGTAACTGAATCAACCAAATGTGTGTTAATGACGAAACCCATGTAGAATAGCAATACATTCAAAACGCTTATTGAACATCCACCCCCTATCGTTGGATTCGTTTCTGTCTGTACTTCTCATTCCGGCATAGGTGCTAGATTCTGTTGCTCCATTCACAACTATTCGCTGGGAAACATTTGTTATAGAATTACAAACTACTAATCACCTTTCAGAGGTAAGAATATTTTTTCTCTCTACGACTATGAGAGCCAGCTTTATTGTCAGTTTTAGACTTTAACGCTACAATGAAGTCCTTCTAGCTAGATTCTATTACCGAATGCTTATACACGAGTATTGTTCTATGTGTGGTACATATTCTGCAGGGTGAAATTTTGAGATTATAAACCAGTCCGAAAGCATGTGTTTTGCTAAAGGCTAATGCTGATTAATAATTACCGAGTTTATTTGGATAAATTCAAAATGATAGAACAAATTGGAAAGTGAAGACGATAAACCTGTTAGGAATATAAACAGTTTCTTTCACTAGAATTCTTACCTCGCCTTCACTAGACGCGGTCTGTCATGTTCTTGACAATTCCCTCGGTGATCTCTTGTTATTCCGATTTATTTCATTTGGGACCGGTATCGATTTAACTCTGTCAGGTAAAGGTGTATCGTAAGAGTTCATGTCTTGTCACTAGAATAATGCTGTTTGGCATTAACAAATTCTAGTAGAAATTACAATCTAATTGACGAGTTTTAATTGTCCGACACAAACGATTTTCAAATATATATGTTAAACATGTCAAGTGGTTAAAGAAATGTATATGTTTATAAAGTCAAGAAACTATAATACGTTCGTGCTTTCAAAAGGTATTACCATGATTTCAATAACTTGTCTGAACGTGTGTTACATCATCCTGAAGTTAACATCATACATTCATGCCCAGTGGTTTATCTCATGGACAGTTGACGAAATTTGGAGTATAACGAATCTAAATTGGCTTCCATTAACAAATATAATGTGATAACAACGGCTTTTGTTCATCTTTCAACGTCGCGGGTAGATTACTTACACAACACGCTAATTAAACCGAGTTCTGCTTTCAGTTTGTGGATGAATTTTTAAGCTGACCAAATAAGGGTTAGTGTATAAGTTACATGGTGTTCAATGATTCAACATTCAGTCGTCATAACTGTATGTGTTTCAAAAACGGTAAACTTATCTTTTATTAGACTAATGAAAGATGTCTTGACACAACATAATACTTATATTCTGTTAGAAGCAATTAAGTTTTGCTGTCTACTTGTCCCATTGAAAATTGTGTCAAGTTAAAGAAAATGAATCATTCGGTTGGCTGTACAATGTCACGAGGATAAATATTCTTTGTGTTTATTATGGATGCGTAAGGTGTGTTCTAGGCTTGATACCACGAATATTCAGTAAATACACCCTTTTCTGACCATCTGTACTTATTCAATGAAGTTGTTTTTAATATAGGCTGTTTACTCGGTTTCATGAACATCATTAAGATTGGTGGAATTTCAGATGAAGTTTAACTAAATACATGAATCTGGGTATACATCAGTAATCAATTATAAAATGTCGCCAGTAGTGATAACATAGAATGCCCCAAATAAAGATACAGATTTCAACTTTGTAAACTGGAATCTTGTTCTCATCTGTTAGTAGAAGATTTACTAGAAAAAAATATAGACAAGAAAGTCATTTTAAACTAGCACTTGCGTACAGAAAAAAATGCACGAACAACGTAAAGTTTGCAACGTTCAGTCCTGCTCAATATGAGTGGAGCGAATAATAACGTTTTAAAATAAGAGGGTAATTTGTACGTGTACACAATCTGAAAGTGATTTACATGTTGCAAACGTAGCAATAATATTCGGGCATTATGTAACTCTTGGTAGAAGTGTAATCATGAAATCTGCTGCATACAACGTTCACATAAACCTTTCGTTCTCATTCATTTTGGAGTTACTAAATGTGAGAAGAATCTAAATGATGTTTCTTTAATTCTTTTCTTACGTGACAAATCTTGAAGTTTTATCACCTTTCTTTTTTAATAGAGGTTTAAACGTAAATAACTGTAAGAATCGCATGACAAGTTAAGAGTTATTAGTGGACAGTTCATTGCATATTTCTTGTTGTTTTTAATATATACTGACAGGATCCATTATTTTGCTCACAGAGTTTGCCCGTAAATCTGAATTAAATGAACTAGAAGATTGAAATCCTCCCTTGCATCAATGGAATGTATGTTTGTGAAATTTTCCGCTGGTAATCTCTCCGCTTGTTTTTAGGGCTAACTGATAGGGTTTTTTTTGATTAGGCAGTATAGTCAACTTTGCAAGGCAGTTTATCGCTCACGAGTTGTTTCCCCAGTACGTTGTTGTATTCAGTTATTGTTTGAACTTCCTCAGATAGCTTGAACATTAGCTGATTAAACTGTAATTTTGTTGACATCATTCTAAACGTAGCTAAACACAGTATGTATGTAGTAGATATATGGAACTTAACGTCATATGTGTGTGATTAATAGTTAAGTCATATATAACAACAATAGAGCTATTAACGCTCGTGTAACACGTGCACTGGTAGCAACAGATGTCGAATGGAAGAATGGCAAGGGTGGTGCCAATAATTCGACTAACCCTATTCGATATGAAATTGGTACAGAAATCTACAACGATCAGTTTTGCTGATAATGATGATTGTGATGAATCAATGACAGTTCGAGGTAACTTGGTTGATAGGTAATGTGCTGTGACGTTTTTAAATGGCATCTGATTCTCGCACTTTTCGATACATTATTTGACTCGAAGTCTTTTGGGAGTTTAGTATTTCGGATATGAACAACTAACCACCAACAGTTCAGGGATAGACGGTCAATCGTTCAGTATTCTGAGTAAAATGGCCAACTGTAGTGAGATTAGAAGATCATTCTTGTGTTCACCTCACAGGCAGCTTAGCAAATAATTTTCCATGAGTTAGTTAACCAGTGTTGTTTAGATGAAGTGAAGGATCTCACTGAGATATTCAGACTAGTTATAATTCATTCATTTGATAACTGTCAACACACGCAATAATCTACCCTTATAAGTAATGTTTACAAGTGCTTAAGAACCGCTTGAATTGCCTCGTAACTAATTTCATCTAAACGAAGTAAACACATTTTTGTGTTGCGAGACTACTACTGATGTGGTACTATCAAGCGAATTAAGGCAGAACCTTCTGGCCTCAGAATTTCAGAACGGGATAAAGGATCAGCGGTAGTGATGGATGAGAAAACAAGTAAAAACTGGAAAAATATATCACAGGTGATAGACATACAAGCCACCAGCAACCACTTGTCAAAGGAAGCTATGGAAGTGGGACTATTTTAATGCTCCACCACATTTGTTTCGCACAGTAAATTTTCCAAAGCTAAGCCTAATTTCATCAATGAGAACGTAGAGGTCTTGGTTAAATTCGTTCAGTGGTGATAGATATTTCCAAACTAAATACGCTCGGAGGGCGACCGAGTTCTGTCGGCAATTCAGGAGATCATTTCATCTTGCCGTCTTAGCAAGTCTACCACGGAAGCTTCTTATATGGACGCAAGCCTGGTTCCTAACGAGTGACGAATTTATAGGACGACCACAGGTGCTAAGACAAACTAAATTCTGATATATCCCTAGAGTAATGAGAATCGTTCCAATTTATAGAGCTTGCCTGTAGAGGGTAGTGGAATAAACTTTTAGCTTAGCTTAGTGATCTTTAGTTACGTCTTTAGGATAAAGTAATATTCTGAACATGGTATGGTCAACAAGCTTAGCTGCCCAATAAAATTGGTCTCTGACGTTTGGTTCTGAAGCAAGTGCCCATTAACTATTTGACTACAATTTGTCTTCTAAAACTCGTGCATTATTCGATTGTTTCATGGATCGTTTTGGTTAGGCTATTTATCGCATTATAACGCCAGTGTTCCAATGTAAAAATCCATTTCAGTACAATCATATTCACTCACAATTTTTGTGCTATAGAATATTGTCAGTTATTTGATCGTCTAACTCTTACCATCGCTTTCTAGTAAGGTTGAGCGACGTATTTTCCGAGATACTTTATAACTTCACAATTATCCGTCACAACTGCTAACAGATACATAGTTCTGGGCATAAGAACTACCGCAGTTATTTAGCAAAGACGACCAAAGAAACCTCAGTAATTTTATAAGAAAGAAATCATCAGAACAAAAGTTATGAATTCGTCCGTAGAGTTCCTAGTAAGAGAACAATAGGCAACGCAACATGTATGGACGAATTAAACATTATGCATCTGGGATTCAACAAAAGACAACTCTGAAGGTTGTTCTATGTGACACCACAGATGGAGTTATTCTCTAATTACTGATTCAAGCATGACTTGAAAAGAATATAAATTTTACCATCAACTTTCGGCACTTTTACGCTGCTGCACTCAACCAATCATCTCATCACTGACGGCTATTCGACTTGTCACTTCCACTAAATGCCTGCTTACCCATTGTTTTCTGACCAGGTTGGGCACCAAACCAAGAAAGTGCGCTTGAGTCAACATAAACAACGTTATAAGTAAAAATTTGCCACGAAAATATAGCACTTCCGTCCGTGTTTATCAACTCCCTATTGGTCGACCTCTGTTGTAACTTATTGACCCTACCCTTCTTCGCACGCTGTTTCTCAGTGCTCGGGTGTACTCATTGTACTCAGTTCCGCACTCTCTAAAATACTTGCTAAACATCTACTATTCCAATGTCTCCGGCACCTATTACCCCAACTTTTCCGATATTGTTTACAGCAAGTAATCTGTAGAAATGATTCAATCGGCAAAAGTGAACTTACTGTTACTGACTGAATGGCGTCAAGCTTGCCATTATTAACAGTCATCATGCACTGTTAGAACTCTCACATCTCCTACGATTGCATGGTGTGGTGTTCATAAGGTCTTCTTTAAGACCGTCAACTTTTTGGCAGTCATGGTTTTGCAATATCATAACCATCTCAGTGCAAACGTTTCCGGTTTAGCCACGAATTTGTTCTTGAGTTGTGGACTACACAATTAATTAGCTTTCCAGGCACTTGTTAGCTCCTGTTGGCTTGTTAAATTTGATAAGTAAGGTAATGAACAGGCGGAGTAATGATATTTGAATCATATATAGTTAGCGAAGAAATCTTTGAGTACAGAGAATAATTTCACCTACTATGAAACTTTTCGGGATAATGCAGTCCTGAGTGCTGTTGATACTGTATTCTGAATTATATATTATTGATCACACCTGGACTGCTCTTTCTATGATTTATGTTTATGTGTTACATTATTCATTAATACCGAAAACAATTTCAACATAGTTTGAGTTTTATTGCTTTCTTTTCCTAAACCAAAGTTACTTAGGTGCACCCCATTCAGTTCATACAAATCGGCAAGTTTTGGCGAACCAAATGTGCATTGACTGTTTGCCGCTTAACTTACTGGACGTTGCTTTGTTTATCAATAATTAATTTTTGTAATAGCTTATTGTTATAATACACCATAAAATATTCAGGCTGCTGTATTCAGGTATATACAACATCGTGCACCGGTGCTCATTTTGACATCAATTTCCATTTCTATGGTTTTAGAAAATCATTTATGCTTTGTTACTAGACACAAGAACACAATAATTTACAGCAAAACGGTGACACAAATAACGTTTATTCCTGAAAATTATTAATTGGTTCGAATAATGAATTAACAATACCTTTTTTATAGATCTATTTGTTGGAGAATGTGAAGTATTTAGGTCACTTTTGCGCCCGTGAGGTCATACGAGGTGAGGAAGAGCTGGTTGGTTCTCACAATAATCATCGATAAGAAGAACACTCCACTGTACGAAGCTAATTTGTTTTCGAAGTTTTGAACTTTATTACAGCAACCAGCCTTTTACATTTGAAAAATGGATCCCCCTAAACTGTGGTCTCTGCAAGGGGGTTTGACAGACACTTTCAAAATGTGATGGCTGTATAACTCAAAGCACTTTTGCCTTAATGCCCTTCATGTGCCGTTTGCTGTTAAAGATTGTATAAGCATTAAATATTTTTGTATTCAAGAATCTCGACTTATGTTCATCATTAGAACAGGCTATATACTGAGTACTTTTGAGAAACAAGGATCGTCTTCGTACTCTACAATGTTGACGTCGTATTTTCATTCGAGGACAGTGTAAAACAATCTTCATTTGTGAAACACCTTGAATGTTTGCGATTTCCTATTATCATCGATATTATTTTTTTATTCCCTTCCTTGAATGCTGTGCAAGTTTTAATTTGTTTTCGTAATGTTTTTTCCCAGAAACTGGATTTCTTTTGATGTAAAGTTTCAATTCCCAGGCGCAGGTTTAAGTACAAAACATTCATCAAAAAGAACACCATATTGAGTTGTTAAATAATTTAGTATTATTTCGTAATGAATTCAGACCAATCTGCGCACACTCTAGAGACAACACCTAAGCAGGTAATGGTTTCATCCAGGAAAGCTAGAAAGCACACGTGTTGGTTGATTGTACACGATGCCACAGCTAATCATACAACTTGACGACATTCACGAAAAACAGTAAATCAGAAGTTGGTTCATACTGGCTTCCGGCATTTATGAGCCAGCCATATAAATTGTTGTTTAGAAACTCACAAATAAAACCTCCTAGGTGAATAAGATTTTATTTCTTGATATTTCCTTAACTTTATGAATTATCGTGTACTTCTCTGCGAACAATCTTATTCACAACTTCAGCTGGCTTGTTTTTATTCCGGCCGCGAGTGGCAGAACGAATTGTATCCCTCTTCTTCTTTGAGTTCCAAGTGTGGACTTTGGAGTTTACCAACTGCACAACGTCTCCGATTTTTGTGTTGTAGATTCGCGGTACAGCCAGCCCGCGACACATTACTCTAGGGTGGATCCCAGGTGGCCAAAAACACTACTAAATTGTTCACATTACTTTCATCTATCGAATTAACAACTGCCGTTTAATATCAGCGCTGTTTAACAATCCTAGTCTTAGTACTGACACTCCTAAGCTAAAGTCTGACGTGAGTCGAGCGGCTTTTCAGTTGCATCTGACAATGGAATGTAGACAAAAATAGGTGGCCATGGACGTCAGAAAAATAATGACACATGTGTGAAGTACTGCGATGCTGCAAATAATTCTTAAGATTGAGCTGCAAACTATGCCGCCGATGCCCGATTCTATGTAAATCTACTCGATGACCTGACGCTTCCCTATAATATTGATGTTTTAAAATACCGGTAAAGCTAAGAACTTACAGTACAAATTGAATCTGGATTGCAATCGTTTGATTACCAACACCAGCCGAATGATAACAAATGGACGGCAACCATTGACCCTAACTCGTTTCAGAATGCTTCATGCAAAATACAGGTTATGATATAACTGAGAATTACTATAAACTGGACAGCCAGGTCAATTTGTCACCGATCGCCAGAGAAAACCTACCGAAACTTTGCGTCGTACACACAATTTTGGAGGTTTGCATAATGCATTCTGCTGAGTCTACGGAAGTTTTATCTTTACTAGCGCAAGATGTCTGGATTGGTATTCTTCCTTAGTGTTATAGAAATAAATTTCAACCCTTGCCCTTCAGCTAATATGTACGTCGGGTTGTTGCCAACATTACATTTCCACAACATCATATGAGCCGTCACAATTTCCTGCAACTCAACTCTTGTCAACATGGCCATATGTCTCTAGTTTTATCTCACAAAATTACGGCCCCTTATTTTTCTCTTTAATCCGTGTGGCATCACTGTAGTACACCAGAAGACCTCTATTACGTCATACTTACACATTATTAGGTTTGAAAGAGACTAGGATATTAATTAGGTTGCATTCAACAAATTACGTTTGGTTAACTAACAGCAAGATTCACAAATCAGTTGGATGAACAATGAATTCAAAACGGTAAATTACAATGCTAGAATAGTCGTTATGACTGGATTACTCATATGTTAACCAAGGCATCAAATATATCAACAGTTTGTTGATGTAAGAAAGATCATTTTCTGCAATCTGTTATCTGATAGTTGAATTACAAAACCCGTGTAATCACAAAAAATGTTGCAGAAGTTCAACAAAAATTAATAAATGTTCGCGAAAACAAATTTTTCAAACGTTGGATGTGCTCTGCTATTAGATCAGCAGATCTGCATGTTATTCACCTTCGGAGGTTGTAAAAATTGTACAAAACAAAATAAATTAAACCGGACCTACTTTTTATGAATTTTGATCTCAACTCACAGAATAGCCATTAGCTAAAAATTCACTTCGTATGACGAGGGTTAAAACCGCGAAAGTTGCAAACATCGGCTGCTCAACGACATCGATTGAAACTGTTTATTTACAAAGCAAACTAGCCTATAGATATGTTTTGCGTTTTAACAACTTAGGCTGACTTCAAAACAAGCAAAGCAAATATACAGTTCTTAATAACGATCTTGGTGAAATTCCATGTCGTAGCAAATGTCATGGTTTTTTAAATAAATTCTCACCGGTTTCTTGTCAATGGAGAACACACGTCAGAAAAATTGACATTAGGTATTTTATGTAATCAGACGATAAGATCAATTAAACTGTTTGTACTTCGCAACTGATAGCTTCTGGTCCTCTTGACAAACGGAATTAATATTTGATTAGATGTTTTTGCCTCTTTTTGTTCTCATGATCATTGGCTCTTTACTATATTACTCCGAATCCGTTTTGACTTATCTTGTAGTCGGTAAGGACATTAGGGTATCTAAAACCTTGAGGTGTCTTTCAAAATATGTTCGAAAAGTTTGTCAATTTCAAAGATGTCTACTTGTAAGCTGTTTGGCATGTTCTTAAATTTACTGTCTAAAAGCTACACTAAGATTTTTATTTACTGCTGGTTTTCGTAGTTTTAATACAAACAATTATGGGGTTTGACAATTATTTCCAGTGCTTTTGATAACCCCATTGCTCAGCTTAAGTATAGCTGTCATGAAGTTATTAACAAAGTATTCTCAAGAAAGCGAAATTTAAAAGCATGTCCGAAACGTTCACGGTGAGAGTCCATACAGTTTTTTGCAAAAGGACAAATGCCTATGATGAAGTAAAGTTTGAAAAGACCGTATGATATACTCTTTTATTGATAAAATATATTCTCCTGCCTAAATGCACATCATTGTCACAATTACTGTAAGTAGTCGAGCCATTATTTATGCTTAAATGCTAACACTTTGGATACCTTATTCCGTTTTTGAAAAGCGATGCTTCTGAATCTTCAGCTGCACACACTTCAGCAGTTACATTTTTGCATTATGTGAATGTGTTATTTCATGTTGTTCACGACGTTGTTTGGTGAAATCTATAACAAAAATATAACCTGCGGATTTATATTGTTACTGCGTTTATTCCGAAATTTTCATTTTGATCAGGATTTAGAAGATAACTGTTTTTGTCAAAATTCCTATTTAAGAAGCGGAAAAACCAGAAAGGCATCATTTCACAAGCCTTAAAACAAATGTGCTAGGAATGTTTCTTGTAACCATACTTAGCTTACTTCTGATTATCATTTTGTAAACCATCATTAATTGTTAGTATAAGTTGTATATAGTCGTTCTTATTCAGGTAACGTGACTTGTTCCCCACTGTCTGACAGGTAATTGATAGAATAGTTAAAATCACTGCTTTGATAGAACCTTACGCGATATGACTTCCATCCTCTAAAACAACTTGTGATATAAAACGCCAGTGAACGCTAAGCAAAAACGTGCCAGGAGACTTGTCATTTCTGATTACCTGTCAACCAAGTCAGGCGTTAAATGAGCATATAAACTTTCACAAATACCCTTCGATCACGTTCAAATGAACAAACGTTAGTCATTCGCATTAAATTACTTTCGGTTTTACGGAAGGTGTTTCTGTTTTTATATGGCACATTTCCAATCAGCCTCCCGTTTAGAGTTATCAAACGGATGAACACACAAGGCTGAAGTATAAAAACAGACAACCGAGTAGACATAAGCTCACGCTCAGAGCCATAGTAAATGTTTTTAATCTTCTTCATGCCAGTTTAGCGGGACAATTCATGCTAACTCAGTACGACACCTCTAATGCTCTTGGACAAAAATTCGAGACTATTGAACTTACCTTATATCCTTCCTGTCTAACGGTACCCTAAACTTTGTGTAGTTTGTGAGCAAGTGCACGCAAAAAGATTTTGAGTGAGAGATAAGACAATTCACTCTAACATGTGCAATGAGAGTTGCGGGAATCACTTTTCAACAAACAACAAACTATGTACGAATTTTACTGAACAATGACTCCAGCTGGTCTGCTTGAAGTGAAAAATAAAAGCTTGAAGCAGTGGTTCCCCGATATGAATTTGAAAAAGGCCAACAGTATAGCGTAAGATGTCTTGTGCACGGACAGTTCTTTCGTATCTCATCTGTTACTACAGCGAAATTAGTGCAATCAATTTATGGCAAGCAGGTATGGCAACAATGGTGAAGAATGCGGGCATGATAAGCGAGGTCAGAATGATCGAAATTCAAGAACAGGGCATTCAGATAATACAACATGAAACTGATAAGGACGGTGATAATGCATTTCATATCGTATATCGCCCAAGAACCAAGCAAAGTATACGATTTGCAGAGGCTGTTACCATTCGTCGAACAAACCCAGTGCTATGTGTCCAGAAACAAATGGCTATAAACTTATCCCTCCTTTGGTAATTTTATCCCATTCCCAAGGACCTCCCACTGTTCCGAGCATTTTATCTTACATTCTACCATGTACCCGTCTAACCGTTTTGTTTCCAGTTCAGTTTCAAAGTACTTATTAACATTTCCTCCACTTTTCACTTAACTGCCCATGACTATTTGACCTAGTAACTTAACCATCCTTATCAGTTTCATGTTGTGTTATCTGAATGTCCTGTTCTGGAAATATAACAGCTCTCGGCTTAGATGTAACAAAGCATACAGCCCTCTTTAATGGATGGCAGATCTAGGTTTGCATTTTCAAAATAGAGTTTCTTATTTTCCAGTAACCACAGTTCGTTGAGTGAATACTTTTAGCTTGTTACGATGGGGGAATAAACAGTTTTCCTTGGTTGACAACAAGCAAACTTGTAACGTGTGGTCGAAACCAGCAAGGGCGCACTGGTTGAAGTTGAATTGTGTGACAGGGCGTGCTGCTGTGCAATTGACGCCGTTGTAGGTTTCGTTTGTGTAAGTCGTGTGCATGGCTTATTGTGCATTTAGCTCATGGTTCTTTGTACTGTTTCTTCTTTCAGGACTGTTGTTGGAACTCCTACTTTGGAAGAACGCTGTCCCCCGGTGTCTTCACGTTGCTCCAAAGTTGGTCCGTAAGTGTGACGGATAACTACGTTTGCTAATCGAAACACAAACGGTCTGTCTCGCAAAAGAAGAAAAAGTCACAAGTCAACTGGAAACGTGTACTGGATACAACACAGATACCGAGAGATTCAATTCATAACATGTCCTTGTCCACATATGTATGGGGTCCCACGGTCCGGAATAGCCCACCAATCTGAAGTAGCCTCACACTCACTGCCCGCAGACCTCCGGCTGTGGTTGGCCATTCTACTCAGCCCGTTGTGCGGACGCGGTCAACCCGCGTGTTCGAGCGCCTGAAAGAAAGCAGAAGGGAGTATGTGTGACAAAACAAAATGGCGGCGCACTACATGCTACTACAAATGAAACCACCACGGAAGCTAATAAACCCCTTCTAAGTGTCGCTCTTACATTGGCATCCAACGTGCCGTCACATGTTTTTATAAAATTGCATTGGTTACTTGATTGTGACAAATTTGTGTTACGCAAGTTTGATTCAAAATGCCTATGTGTTATGAGTTTAGAACTTGGTCCAGTGTGCCTATGTGATTAAAATCTTGAAAAATTTGGTCAGTTTTGCAACTTTGCAACTATTTCAAAAGGACTGAAGAGCATCTAATATTTTTAGCGCGATAATATGCGATGGGACAGTGATGAGAGGACAAAGTGACGTCTGAGAAACCTTATACTATTACTCGGTTCTGTATATAATGTTCAAAACCTATGGGTTGACAACCACTGTCAGCACCTTGGCAAGTGTTACAGTTGACGCCCTATTTATAAATGCTATCTGCTGATTAAGTAGCTAGCTATTACCTCGCTGAATTTTTTAAAATTTTCCATCAAACCACTTTACAGTTTTAGTCTCAAATTACATCACTACTATTGAATCAGCCTTAATACTATCGGTTACGTATGGGTCACAAATTAGTGCGGAAACCCGTATCGTATGTTGAAGTTTTACTGGTTGTTGAATTTACATCAAAACGCACTGCCACAACATAACCTGACGATAAACATTTTATCGGAAATTTCATATTATCCTTAGTGATAGAACCACATTGTATAGATTCTTGTTCCGGAAGTTTTGAGTGCATATCCTAGCTGGCTCAGGCAAGTAGGTTGTTTTTATCCAAATGATTTAATAATTAGCTGAGCTCAGCCACTACTGATAATGGATTCAGATGATAGATGGAACTTGGTGTATTGAGTTCGTAAATACATATTGGCCAATGTTGTGTATCAGGCGTTCGTCCAACGGATAACTTCAATTATTTCAAACTAGTCAATTTAAAATTAGAAATAATATACCGACTGCCAGTTTTCTTCTTGCATGAAACGTAAGATAAATTCATAAAATCTTACACAAAGAATGGTCTTTAGATGTTCTCTGTTCAGTAACACCGGCTTATATAGTCACATACTCCCATAGGCTGTGACCTGATCTGACTTGGAAAGCAAGTACAATCTGTCATCTATTCATCCGGTCAACTCCAGCAGGTTACCTTTTAAACCGGTTGTTATTTGATACTACACAACCTCAAATGGACGTCTTCTAACATGTGATGCATTTCCTATGTTGTCAATTTCACCTTGTGATGAAATTTTCAAAACACAGTTGAGCAAGTATCCAATATTAGTTGGTTGCTGCCCTAAAACAGTAGAACACTGGCTGTCATCCGAAGTATTTCAATCCAATTCATTGTGTACTTGCTATGAATTCTGGGGACGTTTGATTCAGTTGCGAATCAAATGAATGCAGTTGGTTTTTGAAGGCTTGCATTTATCCAACTAGTCATAAGCATAATTAATAAAAGTTCGCAAAACCTGTCTGTTCAATCAGACCAGTAACACTGTAATCATAACTGCTCAGTTGGGTTGCAAATAATGCCTTAATTGAACCAACCGAACTAGTACAGAAGCTCGAGAATCTTGAATCGTCCGCATTGAAAGCATGTCGTATATGCCCGAAAACCTTCGCGACCAGATATACACTTCGGTCAACCAGCTTTAATACTGTCTATTCTTTTTATAAAAAAATGATCGGATATGGCAGATACTATTCAAAGAAGATTGTGAGCACGCGTTTGGACATGCTTATTCGGTCACGCCTATTATGCAGATACTAACTGCATGGCGAACATGCCGGCCGTACATGCATAAAAGCCAGGATACAAAGTCAAATCCTAATGAAGGTTTATCCTATGGATAAATAAGACCGAAATTCGAGTCTGATGCTTCCTTTCAAAGTAGGCTAGCGGAAGAGTTTATTTGATTGCAAAGGCTGCGTCCTGTAGTTAGTGTTCGGTTTGAAATTTTTTGTGATAATTTTACATCCACCTTAGCTCATGCCTGAATGTGAATTTCGGGGCAGGTAATTTTATTAATTGGTTGTTGATCATTTGTTCATTTGGTTCACAACAAAGTTGATAACATAATGACATCTAACCGTTAAGACACTGTATTCACCTGTGTTCAGAATTAAAAGAGTTGTCTCTTATTTATCGTCTATTTGCAGCCTAAGTCTTCACAAATCAGGTGGGCTATAAAGACTAATACTTCTAAACCACAGAATTTTAACTCATTCATCAACAACTTGGTACCCTTGAACTCAGCAACATGTTGACAGTTTGTAATATAAATACTATTAGCTGCCAGTTTATTCCACGTACGCTTTCTAACTCTTCATAACTGTTCCAGCAAGACATGCAGTTTTACACGTATGTGACAATGTTAATCAACGATGCTTGCGCCCATTAACACTAACGCAAACATATTGCGTTCATCTCGGGACAAATTCAATCAGTTGTTACGAAGAAAACATAGGATTGCTTAACCAGTAGAAGGTCGTTTGGTGTATTTGTTAACGACGTTCAATCTAACTGCGAGCATTTTTACGCCAATTTTTCGCAGCTTGTTACAAAACGGTAATCTTGAATATCCAAAGAATGCAAATGGTTAACATAGGATGCGGAAACAAACGGACTGTTTCAACTCTGATCTGTTTCAACGTTTACCGAAAATGAGTGCAAGCCGCTCAGTATACGAGATTTTTACACCTCTATCCTGTGTATTCTGGGAAAAAGTGCGATTTTTCAAACCTTTTCAAGCGTTCAATGCAAGATAAATTTCCCTCAGTATGATACTTGAAGACGGACAACGTGCAAGCGTTAATCTGCTCTGAGTAGACACATCCGACTATGTTAGCGGTAAGGCCTGTGAAGGCATGATCGCAAAACGAGCAAACAGCCAATACGTCTTGATGGAAATCATTGTTTTTACTGCTTTCATTTATAAATAACACGGTGGCTAAATTGAGTTTAATGTCTCCATAACCGCTCCTTTGTAAAGCTGATTTACTGGTAAGGTCATGTTCAACTAGGACTGACAATTACAAAAGATTTCAAGTTGAACATCACTCACAATTGATCGCAGCTGTTGCATCCCCATAGACTTTCCAGTCGGTCCCTTTCGAACAGAGGAAGCACTAGACTCGAGTTTCGCTCTCATTAGAGCTCGTCAGTAGTGCATATCATCGCCATTACAAAAGAGCCGCGCAAAACCATTTTATTTTCGTGTATTTAGTTACCAGTTGTAGTGACAGGATAGTACAAATAAAACTCAGGTTACGCTGCAGCTTGCGACTATCCTTGCTGGGATAAGATCATTCTCGTCACATACCCAACAACAATGACGACAAATTGAGTGACGTAGTAGGATCGTAAAACTCTGACGTTCTCGCCAAAAACTTCACCGAATGGTCAAACGTTTTGATTTTTACGTCTGCGACGAATAACGTTATCAATACCACCACTTATAAATGTTTTTACTACCAATTGTTTCACTGCAGGCAGCTATTCAATCAGTTTGTTACTAATCCTAATGCAGAACGTAATGTGAACAAACTGTAAGCAGAATTTTACAAAGCCCCTCAGACAATAATTATGAAGAGCAATTGCGAATCGACTACAGAAATAATTACCTGTATGTTACCTCTCCTGTTTGATCTCAGTGTATGCAGTCTGATTGACCTTTCAATTCACAATATTTGCACGTAAGTTGTTAATTAATCAGTTCACCTGATTTGAACAATAGTTCCGAGCTACTCACTATTTACTAGTTCTGGACCATTAGTAAGAGATAAATTCTAATAGAGAACTCAGAGTAATTTATATTCTACCTTATGTTTACTGCCAACGTTGTGTACATTCAATAATATGTTCTGTTAGAAATGAATGCCGGAAGACAGTCTGTGCGGTGGGGAAATGATGATGACTTTTCAAGAAATGTTCCTCAATCAAAGCCACTCGCCTGAATTTACCCATCCATTATTAAGTATGTGAAATACTTCACTAAAGGTTAGCTTTAATGTACCATTTTCTCAGGACAGTTAGAAGTCATCACATTTCATTTAGATATAAAAACCAGCAGTAATAATGTGAAATCAACATTATAATTGGGTCCCAGTAAGGCAAATAGCATTGAGAGCAAACAGAAAGTAAATGCTGAAGTCACTGGATGCTGACTCGAACGATTAGATCACAGAGATGATTTCTTCACACATTTTGGTCGGGGACTGCCAGGGGTTTCCTCAATTCAAATCCGTATGCCCATGGTCGTTGATCAAACTTGCTTGAATCTAAATGGTAACGCTTGCGGAACATGATGGGATCAAAGTGGGAACGTTTGCGGAACATAATCGGATCAAAATGAGAACGTTTGCGGAACATGATGGGATCGAAGTGGGACCGCTTGCGAAACATAATCGGATCAAAGTGCGAACGTTTGTCTTCGACCAAGCCGTAGTATCTTGAATGAGAGGACGGAAATTCTTCATCAGCATATCGCGAGTAGATAGGATACTCAATTTCATTCGCATGTTCCAAATTAATTGGCATCGACTGAAATGTCAACAAAAGTAAATTAAACGCAGGTTACGTTCAATTTGAATAACGTGAAACGAAACTGTATTAAAATGGTAGAAAACACTATGGACCTACCGAAATCTGACGTTATTAACTATTCATTTTCACTCGTGCGTTTATGTGTGTGAGCCGATAATATTGCACTATTTCATTTTTTTTATCTAGTCAGAAATTCTTAAAAATTTAACAAAGTAGGAAATGTATCCTGAATGTGTGATTGCGCACACTTTAAAGCGAAAGTAAATAAGTATAAACTCACTTACAATTGACTTGAACGAAAAGTTTGTCAAACAGAGAAGAAATTTAACAGCTAGATTCCACAGAATGGCAAAACAAGATAGTATACTCAAGACCCAATACGCTGGCTGCATTTGTACATTCTAATTATCAGTGTCTAGAAACGTCATAACATATGTTGTATTATCTCATACGTGGTTTACCACAATACAACTGGTAAAGTGTAGTGTGATGTGATTCTCCGAAGGAAAGATTTGGCACCTTTAATAATAGCAGTGCGTGTGTGTGGAATCCTTAATTTTGCAACTGTGGTATGCTTACCCTACAGGCAATACAATGCAGATTGAATCTTCCATACAGTATACTAAGGTTACTTGACGGTTCGTGAAACCTTATCACATACAGTAAAATAGGAATGCTAATCGAAGGAAAATATGTTTTACCAGATACCATGTTCAATACACAAGATGTAATATCATTAATTTTGTCAGGCAAAAGTAAAAACAATGGAATGGAAAACATTCTGAGGTTTTTCAAGTAAACTGTTAATTTTTACAAAGGGCAAATAGAAACTCACATCAGGCACGTGGGCAGCGTTGTGGCTGACACTCAGGAGAAAAGTGAGTATCAGCGGTACCAAGTTTCGGTCAAACATTATTGGAGAAGATTATCACGGATTAGACCTGCTCCCTAAAATCGTGCCATCACAAGCTTATATAGGGTCATATTCGGAAGATGTGTGGGTGGATGCTGTTGATAGGAGATTCTCATTGGTTCTGCTGACATGAGTATCATGTGCGGTAGTACAACAAATAAGCTACTTTCATAAGTTACACGGTATCCAAATGCAAAGTGTCGTACGAAAACTAGTGTACGTCTTCGTGTAGATATTTTTCAAATGCTTCTATTGCTTGCAAAACAAGAGTGCTTGGAAATGGGAATATTCACAATAAAAGGTGGGTGATATTCATCTTACCTTATAAAATGTAGCGCTCTCCTTTAACTTAGTGCATTTGGTTTGATTAGAACAAGGTGGGCTATTGAAATCACTCATTACTTTTCGGACTGATTAGACACTCGGCCGTCCTTAGAATACAGGGGAACGGTGCTTGATTTCCATGTTGTTGTAAATCTGTTCAAGGTCAGCTTGTGTTTAGTAGTTCACAATGTAATAAAAAATAACTGATTTTCCTGCAAGATTTACTTAACATACATTTTAATTGCGTGCGATATTGTTGAAAATGTATCATAAATTGGCGCTAGTTGACTTAAATTCGTTTGCTCTCGGATTTGTTTTTGCTGAATTTTGCTGAAGTTCAGAAATTGCTCATGATTATTGCAAGTGGAAAATTTGGATTAGTAAATCGATGCGGACACGAATGTTGACTTTGTGTGTCTTATTCCTAATTTTAAAACATGGTGGGCATCTATTTTCCAAATGCATAACGCCCGTCAAAGTAAATAAACCTATAATACCACTGATGGGAATGTGTTCTTACTTGATGATTTTCGCAATACAACGGTAAATTTTGCTAGATAAATCAGTAAACATTTTAATTTGAAGTTCACTGTTATTTCGGCTTATTTCACTTTTGTGTTTTATCCTCCAATGAAGGTACAGTTGATATGTAATGTCTATATGTATGTAAGTTTATATGTATTGGAAAAATTGCGTTAACCCCTGGAGATCATACATCCAACTCAAAATTGAAGTTACTAACGGGTATTTCAAGACATAACAAGTGTACACGCTGGTAACGAACTTTAGATGGACGGTTACTGAACTAGCAGATTTTCAGAATTCCATCTTATCTGCGTTCAGTTACGCAGCCCTCCTATCAACAGTTTCGGCCATGATTTATCCATCTAGATGCGACTTCTGTCACGTTTCCAAATGTTGTATTCGCAGCAACCCAACGATAATTTTGTAGTGTTGAAGCGTGCTCAATGATGAGCTTGCAGTTATGAAGCAACTCAAGTTACTCTGCTTAACACCCCGTAATATTTTTGCATTTGAATGAATAGGTTGTTGAGGGTTTCTTTGGTGATTGCTTCAAAATGTTAATTCAGCGTAAGCTAATTGGATACAGGAATTCCGAAGGACACACTAAACCGCCGCATAAATTTGTTGTCTGGTCAGCTGACTGCAACCCGTCGCAATGATTTACTGCGTAATGTAGATTCTTACTGCATTCAAAGAAAGGGTAGCTTTTATCGACAATTATTTACTATCTTGTATGAGAGGACATTGGTCACAATTGTGAAGATTGGAAATTGAAGTCAAAGAGATACTGCCATTTCGCGGCTGAAACTCTTAAATTAGTTTTCGAATTTTAGCCAACCAGCCAACCGTAAATGTGGTCTTGGATAGTTCCATTTTCAGCTTCCTTAAGGTGGAGCGATGAAAATGAATAACAGATCAGTCTGTCATGATACATGTTTCAAAAAGTGCGCGGATGTTTTTTCTCTTTTCTGGACATTACTACAATGGTTTGTACGCGAACACAGGCATACGTCTGTGTATGAAAAGCAGAACTCGAAACCGTAAATTTTTTACTTCGTTGCTGACGATATAGCAATAATAGACGATTATCATTAAAAGGTGGTTTATAGAATAGTATAATAATTAACTACCACATAGATTTGCCTCTACTTTAAATGAAGTGGGGTAGGTGATCAACTTCGGCGTTGTTGTGGTAAATCTACCCATTGACATAAGGTCTTTTATCTATATCCTTTTTTTTGTCCTGCGTGTAAGTGGAGAGTACAGGAAGCCGATGCGTAACATATAAACATTATTCTGCAGTTGATGTCTACACTCAAATTTACGGAAGAAATATGCCTAATTGACAGAATTCCTGTTTAGCAGTCCATGCAAATATGATTCAAATAGTAATAACTAGTCATTCTAACGCTGCTCAGTTTTGCAATGACATAAACAAGCAAATCATTAATACTATCTCTGTCGCGAAATAAGCTAGCACATAGTATGACAATCCTTTTCATAAAATTAATCTTCATCCTCATAATCTAGTGAGAAGACGCATGATGTCGTGATTAACTAATGGGAGAATGGGCTTTAGCCACTGCTGTTTAAGTAACTATGGCAAAGGTTGTTGGTGACATTGAGCACCATCAACCGTCGGTACTTAACACTCACGTAGAAAAACGTGAGAAGCGAGAAGATGCAGTACCCTACTTGGCATGAGTACACCTTGTGAATATTGGTCAAAACCGAAGCCTTACTTGGTGTATTTTACAGACTGACCAATCTCCAATTAATAGTACAGTCAAAGAACATGCACCCAAAGAAAACTCGATAGCCACTCAAACTCTGGGAATTGTTTGGAGGAAGAATACATTTGCTCCGACCGCTTAGTATCTTTGTACACCTCATGGTAAGAATAGATTTAGCTATTAATGTCTGGCAGTTGACGATATACTACGCACCTGTACATTTCAGATACTGTATATGCTACAAAAACGAGAATGAATGATAACTGCAAATCAGAGATGCGGAGAAGGCGCAAATATTGGTTACACGAACGCACAAGGTTACAACTGGGCATGGAAAAAAGGAGACCCTTGTAATTTGTGCTTCACGCCTGAGCAAAACACCATCAAAGTGAGTTAATGCTTGAGGTTTACGTTTTACTTATTAATCACCGAAATATCTACACTGAAGCTGTAATTAAGAAGTATTTCGTGCAGGTTTGTCGCTACTATTTCGACGGTCTTGATTTGCAGCGTGGTATATTTACTTTTTTTGTTTGATACTATTTATAAGTGTGTGCTGAAGCAATTAGGCTGCGTCATTTGCCCAGACATATTTCTTGCCATATCTGTTGTCTTTTTTCAAAGGAAATTGCTTGTATCATAAAACAACCGTCGTTCTCAACAGCTTGTTTATGTATCGCGAGTAAAAAGACGTACAGGACAAATTAGTTAATCAAGTTTAAATGATTTGTAAAGGTGATGATACGGAGGAGTCCACAATGACACATAAAACGCAATATTCATGTTGGGTATCGCAGATATTCAGTTAACACAGTTTATATAGCATTCTTGATGAACACGTTTAATCTATGAGGATACAGACAGACATAACATACATTTATGTTGTCCTTGAATCAAGCCGGCTTCACCGGAAGAATCTTATACATAACAAACACACGGTTCCGTTGTTCTATTTAATGTATATACTCAATATATTACGAACGGTTTATGTGATCAGTTCGGCTGAAAATTACTACGTAGACAGTTATACGTAAGGATACACCGTGACGTGGACATATATGACGGGGAGAGGTGGAGGACAGGTTGACAGAAACGCTTAATGGACGGCGAACTCACCACAGCCGGTCCTTACCCTTGCTGTCCAGTAGAAGTTACTAATAGGAAATTGGTGTCGCCGCAGTTGTAAGGATATAACGCTAAGTCAAGTCATACAGATCAATTTAGAAGGAAATAATGTAAAACCCATTCAACCAAGTCGTTGTTATATTTTAGTGGCTGGCTTGATGCTTTAAATTTACGCTATAACCAACTTGTCTGTTTCGCTGGCAGATAAGTCTCTTTACTTAAAACCTTCTCTACGGCCGTCTAGATCTGAATAACACATACAAGAAAATGCTGTACCTAATAAAAGGATTGGTTTTTAACTGTTATGCTTTGAGTTCTCACGCTGAAATATGCCAACCGTTTACGTTTGACTCGCGAACTAAACGACATTCTGCACGTCCGTAAACGGATTCACGGCGGATTCTCACAAAGACTTGGTTCAAACATTCACAAACAAGGTGAAGGAGTGTCACGTTGACAGTGCTCAGTCTCGGCAGCTCCTATTTTTGGGCAGTGATAGAGGCTTGTTGACTTACGGTGTCTAACAGATGCTTGTATAGATTACCACTAAGTTGTGACCAGCTAATTGGAGGCGTATTGACGGGTCGTATTTTTGACTCTCCGCAATTTGCAGTGCTAAAGAAACCCTGCGAAGTTGACGCAACAACGCTTTACTGTGCTTGAACCACTTATGCAATATGGTGATATTTGCTACTGTATTTACACTTCTGCCATCAGTCATTCCACTATATATAGGTTGGTTTGCACAAAAAATGTTCACTTCTCTTGTATGAAATGAAAATCAGATTATCATCCGAATTGACTACTGAAATCACTTTTGGGTGTTTGGCCAGTTCACGCTAGAATTGTTTAGACTAAAAATGGCATACAGTATTCTGAAATGAACGATCTATCTCTGTTGATTGGAACTTTAGCCACAAAACTCCTCTGCTTCAATTAAGTGAAAACACTATTGAGAAAGTATCACGAGTGCAATCAAAATATGTTCCTTGGTTTGTTTACCAAAGCAAAGTTTGAAGCGTAGGATTGTTGAGCATCATAAGCGATAAAAATGTTTTAGGAATTTCTTGATATGATGCCGCCCCAACCTTCCCATTTCTCCTGTTTATTCGCATCGTCTAGTCTGTTGTTTTGCAAAACATAAATTATTACATTTCTTTGCTACCAGAAAGTATCCGTTGAGTGGTAGCCTTCTCAGATTGATTAGTCAACTTGAGGAATTTATATTACGCCTACTATTATGAAATTGCTCCGACTGACAGAAAGTTTTACCCGGATTATTTGAAATTTTCTCTAACTGCTACTTGAATGTTGCTCATATCACCTTTTGTTTCTTGACAGGATAAGTGCGAACAAATTTTATACTACTGTAAGTTTCATTGGCAATATGATGGAAAATCATCGTACAAGTTATTCGAACGTCCACCCCTATGACAGAACTTCTTCGCGTCACCAACCAGGCCACAGAGAAGTAGATGGGAATGTGATGGCATTGAATTTTAACTTTATTCTTCCCACCCAAGTGCTGTTAGCATATCAGCCATAACTGTTTATCATTAGTGTACTTCTTCATTAGCCCGCAGTAATAAATAATAATGAAATATTTATTTTTCTTTGTTACTGGTTAATACGCTGCAACTCTTTATTCTCATGAGATCTATTTCTCCTTGACAGGATGAATTACAAATATTCGTTACTATGCTACTCAATTTACATGATTACGTTATTGCTTGAAGGAGACCATTGTTGATGTTTTTTTCTCTGTTCACAGACAACGTTTGACTGTGAGCGCTTATTTTCGGTAATTATTATTTATTTATCTGCATAACCATTTTGGTCTAAATAAATAGTCAATATTCCGTTTCGTTTTGTTCAAACTAACAGATAAATAGCTAACCAGTAGCGGTAGAAGACATACGTCGCGAGATGTTAACATTTAGTTTACTCTTTTCAGTCACGAATGTAAAACACTGGAATATTTAGGACATGTGGATAGCGACAACAATAGAAACAATCAACGATTAGGTTTACACAAAACAAGGACTGTTATCAGTTCCAGGGCAGACAAACTGCGTGAGTCAACAGTTTATGCACACACAGGACCGGACGGCGAGTATTGATTAGCATAGCTTCGGAGGGGGCAAGCAACTTCGGATTCCGATTACGCAACAACACATGATACGAATTGGCGGGGTCAACAACGTGACCTGTTTCCATGATGTGCTTTGCTATGTGTGAGGTCGGATTTCGTCTCACACGTACTGTTGCCATTGACTTTTGCGTCATGGCGCGCACCAACCACTAGGGCATATGTTCAACTATTCTTTGTCGTAGGCACCGATCTGTTCTGCCGATATAGACGTCACCTCAACTGCAAGTGAACTGATAGATTACATGTGAGACAGAACATTTCGGTAGGACACGATTGTGAATAAGGTGAGCGACGCTCGTTGATGGTTTCTATTGATGTTGCTATCCGCATGTCCTATATATTCCAATGTTTACGTTCGTGACTGAAGAGAGTAAATGAAATGTTAAAATCTCGCGACGTATGTCTTCTACCGCTACTGGTTAATTGGATCAGGTGAACGCAGTGTTTTAGGTAAATAGCTGTTAGAACACGGTTCGTGTACAAGTTAGTTTCGGTCACACTATGAACTCGCAGTTGTATACTTCATTGGGATGTTAAAATATAAAAATTTTAAATTTTCATTGTGCAACTTGACGCAAGTGGTTCTGATGTTTGTGTTTTTGTCGAATCTCAGCTTGCATGTACAGTTTTGCCAAATTCAATCTACCATCAGTGTAGTAGGAGGGCATATAGAATAGTGGGGCGCGAAGACTGAACCATGTACACTATTGTTAACACGATGTTTTAGATTTTTTGAGGAGCAAAATTAGTCAAAGTATTTGACCTTTTGAAAGATGAACTACACCGCGTAAATGAAAGGACGATATTACATTACGTAAAAGTAAGAAGTGAATGAGATAAGTTCAAGAAGGAAGAGCTATGTGCATCATATATGGTGATAACTTTACTTTAGTTCTAAAAACCGTTGTTTAAGGAGCAGTCAGCTCTTGCTGTGAATGAGATTCAGGGAGATATGTTGCCAATATTTCCCGAGTAAAGGTGGATCAAACGTAAGAGGGAAGAGGTTCCTCCAGTTTTTCTTTTTGATAACCACATGGTTCACAAATGAAAACATTGGGACAAGTGGTTTGCTACTTTAGTCAGTTGCTGTTGATTTTTAAGAGAAATATCACGCTAACGAAGAAAATACGTTCTTATCCTACAATATAGTGTTGAAGAGACGGTAAGCATTCTTGGCATTCGAGTGAAAGTAGGAAATATAATCTGTCGATATTCTCAGAAATCTTGATAACAAGTAAGACAAAAGAAAGTGCCTGAGGTTAACTGTTAATCCACTTTCAAAAGATTCGAAATCTATGTAACTGTTCACAGTAAACTCAGTCGGACTAGAACTTATACACAAAATGCTACACCATGTAAGTAAACGTGACCAATTTTTATGTTAGGCGCAAACTATCTGGACAGCTGGTAACATAGCTTGATGGGAAACTAGACTCTCGAATGAAATCGGTTTTCAAGATCTAGTACGCTGTGAAATCTAATAGGCCTTCTTTATCCAGTCTCAGATTGTTGAAATCGAACTTCATTACAGCAGAAAGAAATATATTGCGAAATGTTAACATCTCATTTACTCTCATCAATCGCAAAAGTAAAACATGCAAGCTATATACATCATACAACCAAAGACAGACAGGGAATTAGACACGCATACAAGCACACCAAGTATTATGTAATCACGACCATGGCAACCCAATAGGTTGTCTCAACCACTTTTGTGCACACAATGTCGGCTGGTATGTTCGGATGAGCATCGCTTCACAGAAAGCTAGTAGCTTCGGGTTTCGATTGCGCAACAGTATATTGAATGAGTTTAATGGGTCAACTTGGTGACCCGCTGTCATGAGGTGTTTAGCGATCGATGACGTTGGGTTTCGAGCCGTCAGTGCAACAAGTTGAGGCTCGTGCGTCATCTGTTGTTTCAATCATTTCGGTATGTGTTGGGCGACTGGCTGTGATAATTGTCGATCTGTTCTGCCTATGTAAACGTCACTGCAACTGCAGGTGAACTGGTAAACAACACGGGAGGCAGAAGAGTTTGGCAATCTACATTCGCAATTGCGGAAATCTAGTCCGGGATAATATAGCTGCATTGTTGTTGTACAGACGATACGATGATGATATTTTAATTTTTACTGACGTTTCTCACTTTGACATGTTTTTCAACTTCCTTAACAATATCCACACCAACCTATCTTTGTCTCACGAAGTAGAATCTAACAATCGCAGCTGTCGCATCCCCATAAACTTTCCAGTCGGCTCCTTTCGAAAAGAAGCACTAGACTCGAGTTTCACTCTCACTAGAGCTCGTCAGTAGCGCATATCATCGCCACTGCCGGGACTTGAACCACGGACATGCTGTTCATGAGGCAACCGTGTTTACCACTGCGCCATTGACCTCACGTTAGGCACGACCGAATTATCATATGTGTTTGTGCGTAATGATCATGTTGCCTGATCGCCTCGAAATGGAGACACAGTAACTGTCCCGTTAACTGCACTATTGACTTTTGCTTTTATCAAAGTGTTGCATGGTTAGTAACGAGCTAAGGGCATATGTGAAACAAAAAACGTTAGCTGCAGATTATGTGCAATTGTTGACTCATAAAACGGCTGAAATTAACTCGTTAAAATCTCACATGTTTGGCAGTGGTATGCTCAAACCATTGTGCCTCGAAGCTCATCGTTTTGTTCACTACGAAAACACGCTAACCAAAGTCAAGTTGAAGCGCAGAAAACGCAGCAGGTGGAGTAATCGATTGCTTGCCAATCTTTAAAGGCTGTCAATCCTTTTTCATAACCCAAACATTCCGTAACTTGTATACTGTTGCTTCAAAGATTAATTTATTATATGTTGCTTTGGCAACAAAAAATCTATTATTGCAACCTTTTGTGATAGGCCAATAAGTAGTGCACAGATTCGAAAGGAGCGATTCACTTGCGGACATTATTAATAGTCATCAATGTAACGAAAAACGGGACCGTGAAAATAGGGCTAACGTGTTTTGTTTTGTTTCGCATATTTTAATTGTATTGTGTTTAAGGTACAACATTTCAAGATCAAAACATTTTCACATGTGAGACATATGCTCGACTGTAAATTTAACCTCTACTTCTTTGGGGACCTTCAAGAACGACAGTCTTATGCAAAAATCCGACTTCTGTAGACCGTGTTACCTAAAAAAAGGAGGCAGAGAAAAATCACTGATCATTGAAGATGTTGATAAACAAAAGTATAAAATGTTGCATGTGTTTTGAGTAATGGGTGTCATACACAATGTTCTTGCATCTTTGACATGTAATACTTTAGTCGCTGGGACAACAAAATGCCTCAGTATGATCGATCAGTCCCTGTTTCTCTGATTGAAATCTGACAAAGTAAACACACCGTTCCTTATGCTGTGAATTGATAAGTTCACTGATTATTTGTTCTGCCAACTTCTTTATATGCACGTTCTCTACATTTACTTCTTCATAACGAACTCCTGGATAGTTTTGTGTTTTATGAATGAACATTCTCCATCCGCTACTCAAAGTAAGCCATTAAAGCTACTGAGCTGCATCGGTTTCAGTCCACTATGTACTCTGCGTTGGTTCAAGTACCTGATGGACATAGTGATTTTACACAACTGAAAAATGAGAAGTTGTCAGAAGACAAACTAGGATGTTCATGCTAATGTCATATCAATTGTTTGAACAGTCATACACAAGACTGGATACTGTGATATCAAGCAAGCCATGTCTTGCCATTTATTTCTCCCCCACCGAGTATATTTGTGATATATTTTATTTCCCCCCAGCAATGCTTATCTATTAAGTAATACTGTATTCGTCTGGTGTCCGTGGTATTTATATGAACGATGTGTATCCAAATTTAGGTGGTGCCAGGTGTTCACGGGAATCCGTAGATGTAAACGGTTTGTAATCATATTTTTCATCGTTTCAAATATGCCCATTAAGATAATGAGAATAAAGACATATAGGCGTGCATACGTTTTCGATCATTCATCTTCAGGCCGGTACAATTATATACGGGGTTAATAGAGTTAGATCGAGATATCGATCAGACTTATTACAAAGAAACTAGGTCACTGGTCAGTGAATTGGCGATGGCTTGATTGGTCGGTTACGTCACGCTTGTCCATTGGTTTGACCGCGCAGGTTGACCATCGATCCGGTGGATTTGTGGCCATGGTAGGTGCAGCGCTTGAACAAACCGTTTTTGGTGACATAATACTGGGTCAAGCAGCCTGATTCCAATGGCCTCGGCAGTACAAAGTGTTCTGATTCGGATCCCTTTTGATGGGTTGCCTGGCACGCAATATACCACTTTGAAGGCATGATCAGTGTTCACCTGGTGTCCGCTTCCAACCAGATGAGCGAGGATAGCACTGTTGACCGATCGTGATTCTCCATGCCCCAGCCACCGTGGATGGTGTTCTCGGATTCGTTTCGAAAGTTGTCTTGACGTTCGACCAATATAACCTGCTCCACAGGAACAAGTGAATGAGTAGATACACATAGATGAGGTCTGAACTGTCAGTCTATCTTTGTTATAAAATCCGAGAATTGGGGATGTGGAGAATTGAATACGGAATTCTGCTGTAGCATAGGTCCTGCTAATCGTCTGGTTGAGCCTGTTTGTCAGCCTTTCGGCGGCATTTTCATCTTTAAATGGTACTCGAATAAACACCGGCTTCCTTTTTACTTCATGCACTTCAGGTTTAGGCGATATTCTAATCATATTTCTGGCGATAAATCGTTCCGGGTAGCCGTTATCATGAAGTACGTTTTTTTTGAATTAGAGTTTATTTTCTAGCGTATCCGGTGAACAAATTTTATATGCTCTATCAGTCAGTCAGCGCACTAGGTACAAAACTGTGAAAGTTTGTGTACTGACCTGTCCACGTGTTCTTGCGGTAGATTCTGCGCTGAATAGTAACGTCTGTTCGTCGGTGTAAACGAACATCTAGGAAAGATATCTCGTTTCCAGACTCCTCCTCAAGTGTAAACCTAACTGACTGGTGGGCGCGATTGAATATATCGAGTACTGTGTGCGTATTAGTATCCGAACTGGCCACGATAAATATATCGTCTACGTATCGGTGGTACTGACTGAACTGGCTGATGGTGGATTGAAGCGTAGTGCGTTCAAGCTTTCCGATGAATTTATCGGCCAAGCGATGTCTGAGCGGGGACCCCATTGCTACGCCATCTGTCTACCGATACAGCACACCGTCGAACAGCAGTTGTACATCAAATGTGCAACGGAGCAGAAGCTCTTTCAATTTCAATGGTGGTAAACCAATCTCGATTTCGGTCTCAGACACGTAATCACAGATAAAATTGACGGTTTCTAGCAGCGGTACGTTTATGAACAAAGACACTACGTCTAATGAGCATGATTTCTGTGAGGTCATGTTAACGTTCTGTATAAATTTGACAAATTCAAACGTATCAAGTAGACTGAATGGGGCAATCGCTTTTCGGACAGGTTCAAGCAGTTTCACTAGCCACTTCGCCGTTGCGTGGTAAGGCGAATTCATCATATCAAGTACTGAACGAACCGGTACGCCAGGTTTGTGGACTTTTGGTAGTCCATAGAGACGGGGTAAAGTAGAACCCTGTGGTCGTAATTGTTCGTAAGTCGCGGGAGTGATCAGCTTTTCGTCTTCTAGTGACTTCAGACACTTAGTGATCTGCTGTTCGGCATACTCATTTTTGTCCCTATTGTTGGCAGTTCTACGAAACTTGGTCTGGTCTGCAAGAATACCACTCAATTTCTCGATGTAATCGCTTCTGTTCAGGATGACAATTCCAGCTCCCTTGTCTGGTCTGCTGAGGAGGTTATCTGGATTCTGTTGAAGCAGCTTCAATGAATCCACGTGCTCCTTAGTTAAAGGTCCTCTCTGTCTCGATGTACGCTTATAGTATAGCTGGCAGCAATTAACAAGTGTAGTTTTAAATAATTCAAGGTCATCTAGCGAACGCGGGGTCAAATCTTGCGTCTGACCGAGAAGATTCTTAAATTGCACCTCAAGTTCTAGACGTTCTTTCTTACGTTGTGGGCAGCAAAACTTAGAACCGAGTGAGAGTGAGAGTGACCCGGTATTATGTCACCAAAAACGGTTTGTTCAAGCGCTGCACCTACCATGGCCACAAATCCACCGGATCGATGGTCAACCCGCACGGTCAAACCAATGGACAAGCGTGACGTAACCGACCAATCAAGCCATCGCCAATTCACTGACCAGTGACCTAGTTTCTTTGTAATAAGTCTGATCGATATCTCGATCTAACTCTATTAACCCCGTATATAATTGTACCGGCCTGAAGATGAATGATCGAAAACGTATGTACGCCTATATGTCTTTATTCTAGGTATCATGTTGTCGTGAAGTGTGGGGACGGATGTGAACAAAAAGAAGTAATCTACATGCTGACACTCACCCAATCAAACGAACTAGGTTTCATTGTGTAATAGCACGGAGTTTGCCTTTATTAGGTGCGTTCCGAACAGAGTTTTTATTAGAACGTTAGCCAAAAAGGTGACTTTTGTATTGCAAAGAATACTCCGATTTGAATTTTGAGTGTAAAAAACATCGATACCATTTCGGTCAAATTTTAAAGAATCGTAGAATACATCATTATATACAACCTTAATGTAAATTTAAACGAATAGATAGAATGCAGTGATGTATCCAATATTGTTTTATTAGCTGGATAAAAGAATGTGGCACGACTCTTTTTTTGTAAAAGAGAATTATACAAACTTCTAACTTCGGAGAACGTGAAATGGTTGCCAATTTTTACGATATGTTGACGTGACAACCATGAACGCTCCAGATTCCGGTTAACTCGTGTGATCCGAAACGATGGACGTGCTTGACGAGTGTTGGCTTGCGTCAGCATGGTTACTAATCCAAAACAAATAAGTGGAATAAACAAGTATAATTTCAATTGAATGAACACAACTTTTTGAACAGTGTATAGCTGGACAAAAATCAAACGAAGCAGTCAAAAAAATTCATACTGACAATAATCGGCGTTTTGGTTGCATTTATGAGTACAGTAGAAGTATTTGCTAACTTGGTTCTGCAGTTTGCTTGTTCTTTATTAAATGCTTTGCCTGTGAAAGTGTTACTCCTTCGAACATGCTACGTTTTGCTCTGTAATAATACGAACGTTTTATATGGCTATCCTTAGGCGTTACCTGAGGTTATATCACGTTTTTCAACTCAGAAGGACGAATGAACTTTCGTGAATTTCGACTGGAAATACCCTGATTTTTCAATGGTATAACAAGAACATTCGCAGTATCACGTAGGCGGAATGTCAACAGGGCAGCTCCACGTAGTGAAGTAAACAGGTTATGCGAAGTATGGATTATTCAATACTTGCAGGGTCGGCTGACGATTTTTAAGTTGTTGCAGTCCATGTAGGAGGCTGATTATCGTAGTGGACGTAAATCAGTGCTTCCCAATGAGTACGATTAGACACTTATTTAATGTCTGGGTAATGGATTTACAAGATGAGCACTGTTATTGAGAGGAAAACAGAATTGCTGCCAATGACATTTTCTCACCTAGGTTAGAGTAGCTCAACATTCTGGCATGCATGAACTACAGTCGATTGAGGACTAGATTCAATAACTTTGAATGTTTCCCTTTTTCTCATAGATTCCGAAAGTTTAGAAATTAACGAGATAACTACAATAGTGGATGGATTGTTGTGCCATGCCATCTAATTTGGTATGGCTTATTAAGCAGAAGGATTGCAGAGAAAACTTCAGTTTACAGTGTTCAATTACTAATATATGCATCCCCAAAACTGTATCTAGTTTGGAAAAAATGCATGGTGTAGATAGCTTGCATAACCTGAAAAATATGATTTGAAATACTCAAGCGTATCATTTTCTGTTCAATATATATACCTCACAACTGACCATTCATCATCACCGTGCTTAGTTTTATTTTGAGTAGTTGCTCGAGTCATTCGAGTGGATGGGTGTTTCTAGTGACTAACGAAGATAATGAACCCTTCTTTTTAAACCCTGTCACAGCGTACAGGAGTGGGACACTGCCTTAAAGTCTTTGTTCAGTAACCAATGAATTTGTTTCCATGGTTATTCGAACAGACATTCCTATTCATTTATCCTTTGTGAGCCCATTTCACTAATCGTTGCATGCTCTGTGACGTGCAAGCATTTCGTCCATTCTCACCAGTAGATTGTACGAAACTTTCAGTCATACAGATTTAGCGCACGATGACAAAACAAGCAAACAAACCAAAGTTTTATGAGTACAACCATGTTGAGGTAAAGGGTTTTAGTGTCATGCCAACGAAAATGATGATGGTAGCACGTCTGGCCGACAGGTAGCCAGTGCGTGGGGTTTCATTAACAATGGTTTGGCAAACGCCAACATCTTGGAATTGCATTAGTTTAGCAATACCATAAACAAAATTGTGTGGTAAACCACATGTCATGCAGTTAAGCGCTTTGAGACTACAGATACTGGATTTCTGATGGATTGTTTGTTTGAGGGTTTTGTTGTCATGTCCTGAACCTATATAAATGAATGTTCTAAATAACTGAATGATAAACTTAAACAAAATGCTTGTATCTAGCATTGAATAACTCGTCGCTCTCGTGACGAAGTGGATAAATTGAACTGAATTTTTCTAAAGTTGCCGTGTGGTTTGTAAGCATTTTGCCTCGTTGGAAATACATGCCCTCCTATCCAACCTTAAAGGTTTATTGAGTCATCGTCTGAATCGCAGCAGAAAATGTTACAAAAGCTGAAACTAGAAAGCAGAGCAATAACTCCTACGTACATCCTGTAAATCTCATATCGGAAAGTACAACGCATCATAAACCGATGTACTTTGACCCCATGGTAAACCGAAAAACGCTTTGTCTATGAAGATCTGTTAAGGTTAAACTTTCAGAATAATGCAGATTAAACGCAGTTTCATGCGTAGCAGTATTCAAAAAAGGAGGATTTCATCGCTTTTGCGAGTTAATTTCCGGTACGCTAAATTACTACGTACAACAATCCGAAACGGCATTTAATATCGTTTTTCAGAATCTGTCTGATGTTAACTACCATTGACGCTCTCCTATTCAACAAAGCCTTTATTTCTACAGATTCTTGTATCGTAGTTGTTTCCTCCAGCATTTAGTGAACTTGCACGAATTATATTATATTGAAACGATCGTGTTATTTTCTTTTAAAATAGCCCAATCAAGACTTTTTGAGTGCTCACGAGTCGTTTTTACGTAATTTCTACGTTATTGGAGAAAATTGGGCAAATGTGAGTTCGGTGTTCATTGAAATTCCTAGAATAATTTGGGTACCTTGAAGGTGCTTTTCGAAAAGCATTATTGTTTAGCTTTAGTGAGTATCATTATTGAGAATAGTATTTGGTTTAGCTGTAGTGTTCCTAATATGTCATAATAATAAAATAAATTGTGAAAAATGTAATTAGTAGTTTTAACTTGGAAGTAAATTTCTGCTTTTTCTTGAACGGCTTATGTGGCACTTATTCAACATTCATTTTTTGTCACATTCAAGGTTTGTACATACATACTGTTACTTTTGATACACATAAGTTTTGGTAAATAAGTGTGTATCAATCTGTCCCCACGACCAGTTCATCCCTATATCACCTTACTTGGAAATTTAACCCGACCATGTCGGCATGGTTACTAGTAAGGACTAACATTCATCAACGGTATAACGAGCCTGATATCTCGCTTTAAGGTTTGTCTTCAAGAAGTATCGAACCCAGGCTGTTTGCAACACGTATCCTGCGTTCACCTACGTATGCACATTCATAACCAATTACAGGCGACTGTTCATCAAGCACCCTTTGACAATTTCGACGTAAGTTCCTTAATTACGTGATCACTGTAACTTAGAATGGATGTAAAACGTCTGACGTGTTCTCAATAACGTTGCGCAATGTCTGGTTGCAAAAGCGCAACAGATTACTCCCAACCGTCATATAGGAGTGCAAAAAGTTAACTTCCGGATAGTTTGTTTTCAGTAAACTCGTAACGCGTCCATCGCCTTTTAAGGTTTGTCCAAGACTTTCTTGGTGTCAAAGAGAACCTGGACCCACTGGTTCTTACTGTATAGGTCTGTGACGTATATGCAAAAGAAAATGCTAATTGTATGAAGCTTCGTCCACTTCTTCAAATTTTTCGTCCAACTTTGGAATGCATCAAGTCAGAGAGATGCATAAATTATCATATACACGTTTCAAAACATACCGTACCGTTTTCATCGATCCCCTAGGCAGCTCGGTTACTATACTCTGAGTACCCTTTGACTGAGAAATACGCCTCAGAATCCGTCTTATTGAACACTGACTACTACTTACTTATTGCAGAACGGTTTGACGTCAAGTTTTCACTGCAACTACATTTAAGATCTACTGAGGTTTACAGTGGCACTCAGATGACCAAGGGCAGTTTGGCTGCTACCCCAGATTACTTCTGTAGTGGTCGCAGCCATCAGCACTACGCAGTTTTCAAATTAACGTAAAAAGTTGAAAAACTTTTTATGCGCATTCAACAACCGCTCATTCTAGTCAACAGAAAATGGGGGACAGCGAGTCTGTCAGTCCATGAGTTAGGTCTGATGCGACTGTGGGTCAGCTCGGGACATCGAGCGAAAGGCACACTAGTTAAACGTGCTTGGCTAGCATGTTAGGGTAATCACTTGAAATCTTACTGGCGTGGAAGTAGGTGTGGTTCGCTGCCAAATTTAAGCTATAAGTTGGGCAAAAGAGAAAAAGTGAATGCGATTTACAAATCAGTTGAACAAGTTAATTGATTATCGCTAATCTCAGCACCAACTGAAGGAAGATGTCAAAGACGAAATTCGAACAGCTGTTACCAAAATTTCGGTTGTTTGGAGGATGAGAGAGCTTGGGTCCGCAGTAGGTAGAGTGTGAAAACAATGGCGTAAAATATCACAAAAACGTTTGCCGACAAGAAAGTGCTACATCCGCCGAATTTAAAAGGGTAGAAATACTCAACCAAACGACTGTCTAACGTGGTCATCTCACTTTGCTTTTGTTCACGCCATATCAATCTGTTCGGAAAAACATGCTGAATCCTTGGCCAAACAATATAACCAGACCTAGTGGCTGTTCTCTGTTCAGTCAGCGCATAGCTAGTCTGTGAATTATAATGTCTCGCCATGCATCAGAAGTATACAGTCCACTGTGTGTGCCTTTCTTCTTATGTGACGTGTTTACATTTTCATCCCCTCCCTAGTTCTTGTGTGTATTCTCATTTCTCGGATTTTAACCTTTTAAACAACGTTTTCATCTAGGATATTCCAGGTCCAGTTGGAGGTGAGCGACGACCTGAGCCACAGTACCTTCTGGAAGGCCGAAAGCGGTTGTGTTTTGATTATGATTTGATGCTCGATTTTCAGAAGCAGGTGAAAATTTTGTAGTGCGGTGTGGTGTGAACAAGTTGAGAATGCGTAAAAAGATTTTCTACTGTGGTCTACAGTTTGACATTTTGGTTGGAAACTAACAATGTCCAAAGCACTGCAACGTTGCGCGTTGTCTTTTGGACACAGTACATCCCGCGCGTCTTAGTAAAATCTCATGACAGCCTCAGTCCTATTGTGCACGTATGGCTTTTAAGCAAAACGTAGAGCTCGGTTGAACCTGCTTTATTGATTAAATTTAAAATGGGTCCATTGGTATCACCGATTTTTTGCTGAGGATGCTGCCATTCTTTGGAATTATGCAATTCAAATAGCTTTCTAAATCGCACTCGAATTGGAACCTCCCGAGTGAGTAGTTGGGCGAAGAATTCGGGCTGGTCACAGTAAGCAGGTGTCATTCATGAGGCAAGAACCTGCACCTACAGATGTACATACGTATTGAAGGAAACAAAGTCTGTCATTGGTTGCTCGTCAGGGCGCAGTTTCATTAGAAATACCTAACATTCTTTCACACCTAGTGTACCCTGTTAGAAAACCCTTCCTAATATCATAATGTGCCTTTAATATTCGAAAAACGTTGCATGAATTTAGTAAAAAAGTTAACTGTGTGGTTAATATTCCAACCAATGAGTTCAAAATAGCACGAGGTTTCTGGCAAAAATTCCTACTTTAGATTTCAGTAGTCTCTGTTAATCTTTGTCAGTGTTGTGCAATACTCCTTCTTGTAACGTCGTGCTCATTCGCAAGTGAACGCTTATGTTAGGATGTCTGAAGAAACGTGCTTGTCTGATGCTCAAAAGTTACGTGGTAGTAGACAGTAGATGCGGAGTCCACTCACAATGAATTCGAAAAAGGCTAGGTAGATCGTGAGGCCTGTGCGACTTACAAGTTTACGTGGTCGAGCGTTAAGATGTAATGTTTATATTTTTAGTTGTAATCTGGATTTATATTTAGCACTTCGGTCTGTGTTAGCTAGACAAAAGACTCCCCGTTTAAACTATTTTTTCTTGCTTTAGACAAGTGATTGTGTTCATATTTAAGTTTAAATGTCGGAGTGACCCGAACAGTCAGAGTAAACTTGAAAGATTCCGCGCATAACAGTCCAAGCAGTTACTGCATAATTGCCCCTTGCCTACAACATCGCAGAACTTAATATGTGCGCACGTGTATAAAAGGCTAATCTTATATTCTTTGGGAACACGATGTGAGTTTCAACTATATTTAGGAAGCTCATAGACCATTAGCTGTAAACGCCGATACATCATTCGACTCTCGATCACATAGAATTTAATGATTGGAGGTTTGCGGCCCCATTTCAAGAAGAATGAATATGAAGAAATTAACACCGAAATCATGAAAGAACAATACGAAAAGTTGAAAAGAATACAACAAATGTTTATGTTTCATGGGGTTAACGGTTATATATTTAACCGTATGACTGTGATGCAGTAAGAATAAAATTACGCAACGAACCTATTTCTGGGAAAGCCTGTTGGACAGTCCACATATTAGAGCAGTAACATTTAACACACTGAGCTAACCGTTGAAGGACTAACATCTGAGAAACCAACAGAGGTCTAACGAGGTCCGTCGTGTTCCGGCCATTTCCGGCTGGTCTGTTAAATTTTTAATGTAAGTAGTAACGCTCAACGCTCGACCAAAGGTACACTGCTTTAGAGCAGGATAGTTTATATTTAACTAGGAATTTGCAAAGCACCATAGACAATCTTGTTAAGCATGCCACGATGTTCAAAACAAACTACACCGAGCAATTTTTGCCTGCTTGTTGAAATGATGCAACAGACTATGACGAACAGTGGAAATGACACTTTCTGGGGAAAGAAACACCCACTGGATTGTATGCTTCTGACGCATGGCGAGCCACTATAATTCACAGACAAGCCATGCGCTAGCTGAACAGAGGACAACCACTAGATCTGGTTATATTGTTTGGCCAAGAGCTCAGCATGTTTTTCTGAACGGAGTGATATGGCGTGAACAAAAGCACAGTGAGAAGACCACGTTGGACAATCGTTTGTTTAAGTGTTCCTGCCCGCCTTCTTTTACTTGGCTGCAGTTCTGGTTTTGCGCTTCCAATGCTCCTGATTTCTCAAAGTAAACTCTGTTTGCAATGGCCCTGGAGTAAACTGTACAGTGGTGTAACATCCGGCGACCTTGTTGAGCATCCCATCCCTCCCCATTTATTAACGCAACCCCAAGCGATTTCATTATCTAAACATTTGCGCACCGTTGGCGAATTTAGCAGAGCAGCAGCATCTGACTGAAATGAAACGGAATCACACCTTGAGATTCACTCAGACACAGAACCATTTGATTATGGTAAACGTTAACAGCAGCGCTCGCAGTAAACCAGATTTCCGCAGTTAGAATAAGTCAGTTTCGTTTGTTACGTCTGCAATGAAGAGTTATTTATCGCTTATTTTTTCGCGTATCTCTTGCCAAAACCAAACGTTTGTTCTAAACCATACAACGTTTGTGCCAGCGGAAGGTCTGCCAAACATGAGTTATTCTTGAAGCATTCAGACAAAGACAATATCATGTCGTCGAAGTAAACTTTTGAATGAATGCCACTGCTTACCGGAGGTTACTACTAGAATGCTTCTAGTATACCCATATAGCCGACGTATAGTTTTTGCGGTGTCCACTAACAAAAAGCTTTGAAATGTTTCCAGACGTTTCTCATATTCAAAGTTGATCAGCTGATCAACTGATTTACTGGATGTGTCTGGAATGTAATTCTGACACTGACCCATTGGTCATGTGTTTTATTCTCTAGTGTGCGTGGTGTGAAGTCCCACCTACGGCGAAATAGACAACTATCATCATACCATTGAGCACTTGAAACAACTGCTTGTAGGTATGAGAGATAATGAGGAATCCGACTGTCCAACATGTCCAGTCATCATGCCATCACGTTACTCTTGTCATTTCCTTCATCGTTTCACTGAGCAATACGAAACCAACTTCATCCGTGGTCACTGATACTAAGTTGATCAGATAATATTGGTCGACAGTATATGCACAAAATCCTAATGTTCAACTTGCTAACTCGTTTGTTCAAAATCTATAACATTTAAAGGACCTCCTGGTAACAATCATCTGGTTAAGTGCAAAACGAAACGCTGTCATTCTGCAGTGTCCTTGTTCTATACTGGCATAAATAAAGCAGTAGGCACTTTAACCGGAGAATTTTACCGTGCACGTCTCGTCCGCATTGTGAGTGTTCTGTCACCGAGATCAACGGTGATGTAGATGTGTTGGTTGTTTATTGCGCTGTGGGTAAGATTTCTAAACATGTCTTTTATTTGCTGGTAAACTATATGTGTCTGTTTCTGTTCGTTTTCTTTTTGATGAAATTTGCAATCACCGAACCTAATGAGACACATACTAATCTTTTAATCTGTATTGGTTGTCAATCCGCTCACTTTATATGAAGCACACTTGCCCAGTTTCTTTGGGAATGTGCCGATATGCCTGATCGGACAGCATTTACTGACGCACTCAATTTTGGCCAAAACGGTAATGGTGTTATCCGTTTTGTTGGTCCCGGTACCCACATAAACATTCCAATCGCAAAGGCTTGTCTGAGCCAACCTTGCACATCCACTGTATCGTTCTGCCTTGTTGACTAATTTATTGCGTAAAGGTCTTTCGATTCCCTGGAATGTAACAGACAGCTCCAGCAAACTAGAGTGGACATGCGAGGTCTCACACTTGGCCTATACACAACCTATAAGTGGGAGGTACTGGTGTCGGTTATTATCAAGGTAGGGACGTTCATTGCCAACTGTGTGACTGGCCACGGGCGACGCGGTCGGTCCCATTTTTTCTGATGTGTGCGGAAGTTGCGGTCACACAATAAACATGGTGTAAACTGAGTACACAATTAGGATGAATTTGGAGCTCATTTGGTTGTGAAAAGATTTTTAGCCCACATAAAGGAAAAAGACAGTTACAAGACTATTCTAAACACCATTGATCGCAATGTAGTCCCTATTCTTTACTTCAGCTTATCATCACTTCGAATTGTTTTGGTGGTCGAACCCAAACATTTCTAATGCACACTAATCACGTGATCTCAAGAGGTACTCACTGTACCATCTTGTTCTAGTCTATTGATCTGGGTAGCCATTATTTCGATTGCAAACTGGCCCACTATTTTCGGAACACCTAACTACACTGACATCCAGTTCCTGCACTCCTAGCGGTTGTCAACGAACACCTTGCCCCTGTTAGACATGCCACAGTAAATTTGACATTTGAATGCGATTTGTATGCATTTCGAACACGTGGAGATAGATTATCACATGTCCATTTTTTGTCAACTAGTAGTTGCGTATAGGGAGAAGAATTCCGTCAATACTACTATTCAGCATAAGAAAGAGGCTACTTTTAAAGAAAATTTTTATATCAGTTAATCTAGTTGTGTACATTATAACTCAGGACACCACCTAGATTTTCCGATTTTGTGAACGGTAAACTGGGTTTTGCTTTTCATTCACGCACTTCGTGCATGAAGCTGGTTGATTAGAAAAAAATGTTACCACGATTTGGAAAACAGAATAGAACTCCGATGGTACCTGGACCGAGTAATTATTTGTATGCTAACACCTGTGCACGACAATATAACGGTTTATTTTTCCACCTCAAGTGCCATGTTTCGAGATTAGAACTGTTTAAGGAAGTCCTGGATCGGTTTTGTTAATTATGCTCAATATTGAGGAGGTATCGCATTTTAAGAGTGTGCAGCAGTATGACCCAATTTGTATTTAAATATACAGCCGGATCCGGGCGCGCAGTTTTTGAAAGCATAGCTAAGTAGTTGCAGATTGGGAGCCTGGGTATGATTGCCCGTCATGATGCTTAAAAGACGATAAATCAGCAAAGTATGCTTCAAAATAACTAAAAGTCCTGTCCAGTGTTCATGGAAAATATCCCCAATAAATGATTCCTCGAGGCACATAAAAATGTACGAAATGCTGCTACGGGCGTTTCACCTTGGAAAGTAGCATTTCTTATTGTCTTTTTTAGATAGAAAAATTTGCTTGTATGTTACCTAAGAGTTCTTGAGTTCAAGGCAGCTTTAACGTCTGTCACCATTTGAATAGCTATTCTGAACTTCGCGTTGTTTTACTTAACCATTGTAACAAGAAAGTTTACCTCGCGGGATGTCAACATTTTCACTTGTTAGTCACACATTAAGAGCAGCTTATTTACATGCAGTGAGTATGTCGAAAACAGTAGAACGTGTGAGTCTATTAGAGTTTTATTGATCAACGCCAATGCAACCAAGTGACCCGCAAAGGTGGATTCTGCGCGCACCAGGTCAATCTTTTTTTGTCTGAATAACATAGCCCCTATGCCAGTTAAGTCAAAGTGGTGTCACGTAATAACATGATGAAGGATGTAATTAGGTCAACGCAATGACCAATAGACAGGAAATGCTGAGTGATCGATGAGTCCGGGCTTATTGCTCCCTACAGTGTTTGTCCGCCTGACTGCATCAGTGTTATGAGCAACCATTTCAACAAGTATACAACCATGCGTTGACATAAATTTCGGATTGTTCTAGTCTTGTAAACTTCCCTACTACCTCAAATGAACAGACAGATGGACTGATAGGCAGAATGAATTATGGAAACAAGTAATGTGCTTGCACGATTCACATACCACGTGGCAGATGGCTTGCAAATACATTCTGAGCGGTTGACTAATTCTTTCATTGACTGGAAACTTATTTTATTCAACTGGCTTTCTCATAGTATGCGACTGACAAAACAACCCAAGGTGTTCATATCTTTCCATCTATATTTTCTTTTCTTTGAGTTAAAACTGTTAGAGAAGACTCAATTTATCAAACACATTATTAACAGAAATGAATAAAGGTTCTCTCCGTTCTTTGGTTCAAACTGAGTTTGGGTCACTCAAACTAGTATCGTTTACTGAAAGAAGACAATATGGTAGCTTTATGGCTCACATTAAGTGAAAGTGTTTACATAGTATCTCATAAGAAAAGATTTTTTCGCAAAAATCTTTGGCTTCCGTCGGCCTCAGCAAACGAGAGGAAGAGAATGTCAAAACAAGGCAAGAGTACACCAGGTGAGCTCTAAAACCACTACATTAATGGATAATCATACACTTGAATTCAGTCACTCACCAATTTTGCAATGCCAAATGGAATAGAAACAGTGACACGGGAATGTATTACTAATCAGAATTTAGGTCAGAATATTTGCGTTTTCATCGTTCAAATAAAAGTCATATACCAAAGACATTCACTGAACTGATTCACATTGGAAAGGAACGGGCTAATCATTATTCGTCTACCGAAGAGTTTCAAATGATTCAAACCACGCTCAGTTGGCTAAATGAAGGCAGTAACTTCAACCCAACTGAAATGTCATGATCATGGGGTTATCGATTGGATAGAACAGAGTGATTCGGTTCATTCCCCTCTCGAAATGATCAGGCAAGCTGAATCCTATCCATACAAGGTTGGGTTTGAGGGTTCGGATTTGATTATTTGGTCATGCTTAGTGTGCGGTTGCTGGTGTTGTGGTTAACACGTCAGTCTCACAAGCACGAGGGACAAAACATGAACTCTGACCCGGACAAGGATATTCATTACTGCTGAGCTCTAAAAAAAGCGAAACTCGAGTCTAGTGCTTCCTTTCAAAGTGGGTTAGGTGTAAAGCCTATATGAATGCGGAGGCTGCGATCAGGTTTGGGTGGTGTCCAATTCTGAGACAATGACTTTTGTCTTAATCATCATACCACTGGATAGGGACTGACTACCATTGGAGAAATATAAGCTCCACACTAGGTGTCAAAATTTGACAATCTTTCACTATCAGGTGCAATTTGGAGTGAATGTGATCATGTTCGAACGTTTTGTTAACGTATCTGTTTGTGTCTGCTTTTCCACCACGTAAGAATTTGTAGATGTGGTTTCGAACGTAGTTAAGTTTGCACACCGCCAAGAGAATTTAACGTATTTTTAGCACATAACATTTACTTGTATCATATTGATATATTTAATAACAGGTAAAGCGCTGGCCCCTTCGGGACAGTTTGTATACTAACCAGACGACTGAAATTATACTCAGTCTTTCCTACGTTACACAGGGTCTCAATTCGAATTCCTTGACCTTTATCACATGGAATATTAGAAACTTCGAGATTGACTAATTCATGGGTCTCTGTTTTCTGTGAGGGGTAGACTCTACTAACGCAGATTTAACTAGTCTATTTAGTCAAAATAAATGCTGCTTAGCACATACTGTCAGCCATCTCTCATACGAATAACTCCTCCCATAGAAACGTGGCATATTAGAATGGAACGTCATCATCCGTCATTAAATCTTCATTTATGACGCTGTTTAAGGCTTTATTAGATATTTTTTGGTAATCGTAAATAATGTGTTACCATCACGGTGACGCTTTTTCTTTTCTGTCGTGCGGCTCATCATCAGTGTTGTGTTTATAAAGAGTGGTGCTACACCAGTATTTTCATGTTTGTAATTCAGAAAAGCTTTTGCCCGCCAGACCCCACAAAAAGAATTGAAATGACCTGGAGACCTTCCACATTCAACTCCTCCCCCACGTGACAGTCAATGAATCATTGAGTCCCTGGAACACGAATGAAAAATAATGACAAACTAAAGTTTGGAAACACAGTTCGGAAGTAAATCCAAGGTTGAGCTGTAGAAACTTCTGTCAATCAACAGACTGTAAAGCATCCTGTAGATTCGGGGTGAAACACCATAAACATTTTACGAGTTTTACTAGCATTGTAGTGATCGAACTGTTGTCATAGAATTTGAGCTCCCAATCGTCAAGCGGGATCTTGACACATTATCTACCACGTCATCCTCATGTCTCCGAAGCGTTAACGTACCCAATGTTAGCCACTACGTCTTCCTTAATCACATGATGAATTCAGAGTTTTGTTTTTCCACCGGTCCATTCACTTGTGTGTTTGGTAAGGTGTTACTTGCTAACGGCTAAGTTCCGTACGCAAAACCACATTTAGTTGCAGGCTTTACGTTAGTTAATAATTAATTTATCGTGGATATAATCAGTTTGACTTAAGTAAGCCAGTTATAATCCGCCTTATTCTCTTTAGATCAAAAGCCATATAGCGTAACCATGTAAGACAGCAGATTTTCTACAGTACAACACTCGATTTTGCTTCATTCAAATGTAATTAACGCTGAACGGCGATTACGATATCTGACGGGTTGTTTACTTAACACTTTGTACATTATCCTACTACTGTTCGTTTGCGAACCGAAAACCTTGAGTCTGGAACTGAGGAATCCGTATTTACGTGATTCTATTAGGGTTGCGCTTTACGAACCATATTGGATAAATACATATAGTACAGTTGACTATTTCCAAAAAGTATCCGAGTACATCGTAATGTGCTCACTTTCGTGAAACGTCTTTCATTGCTAAGGACTGTTTCAGATCACCCTCTAGCCTGAAGGAATTAGAAGCACAAGTTTGAAATAAAACATGGCAAAGACTGAACATGAGTTTTGTCACCAGCCTTTATTGTGGTTTTCTTACTCTGCCGCGTAATTTCAATCTAAAACTTTTGATTCGAACGCATGTGGCAAATGGATTCTTTTATCCATCTGAAACTAGAATAATCTAAACCGTTACATTTCTTTAAAAGTTACCAATACCTGACCTCGTCTAAATAGATGGAGAGATAAGTAAATAAATAAACGAGCAATTGGCTAACAGAAAGCAGAAAAACGCAATACGCTGTTGGATCTAATTTTCAGTTCGAAGCTTTCAATTAAGTTTAATGTAAATTTTTAATTTATAGTTGAAAATCACCCGCAATTGATCACAAATGTCACATTCCGATGAACACTCCAGACAGTCCCTTTTGAAAAGAAGCACTAGAATCTAGTGTCCCTCTGGTTACAGCTCGTCAGTAGTGAACATCCTTGCCACTGCCAGGACTAGAACTCCTATATATAAACACTGATTGAGGCTAATTAGCTCGGACTAGTCGGCTCAGCTTCGATGTAACACAATACAGTTTTCACACCCGATTCATCGTAACTTTCGTCTGTGTATTTCCTCTTTGGCACTAGACATCCAAGATATCGATCAGCCTTACATAGGTCAACTTTCACACAAACCTACCTTACCTGTTACATTTATACCTGATTGAACGACATATCCAAGAAACCTCTCTCTCTTCGCCTAAAATGCATCACTCAACCGGACAGATTTTCCCTTGAAATAGGCAGTTTTTTTGTTGCAAGAAAACCATATGTAATTCAAGTCGTTTACTTATTATTACCTTGAAATAACCCAACAGTTTAAACGGAAAATATTAAGGGTATTAGTGGCTGTGTGTTTTCACAGCTAAAACTATAGACAGGCGACACAAAACAAGTAACGAAGTGCTTTCAGTTGACCAGATACTTGCTCAAACATGAACTCTGGCACCACTGACCTGTTTTACGAGAATCGACAAGCTGTCTTTGAATCGCTTAAATTCGAATCCCCAGATGCAAGCTCCCGCATCCACAATCTCGCCGATTTTCATAATTTGGTTTCTGTCAGTGACCCTTGAGATTTCCCTGGAATTGTGCTGAATCAAAAAGCCAGTGGCCATGTGACACAGCCTGCTTAGTAAGTGTCGCTCAATCGACTGGTACATGGAATAAGCTTATGAGAAGAACAACCAGTAGCTCCATCCATTTTGACAGAGTGACTGCAAAACCAGCATCCAGCTTCAGTAGCGATGAGTTATCACTCAGAGATGAGGACCTTCCTTTCCATGTGCGTGTCCCTGTTCATGTTTTTATCTTTCAGTTTTTGCAGTTAAGAACATGTTCATTATTGTGAAAAAATAGCGATACTTTAAGGAAACTCTTCGGGAGTTACAGGTTTCTTCCCTTTTAACCACTCCATTTTTGCATAAAGCAATGAGAAGATGTAAATCACGTAATGTTCTCCGGAATAACATTTCATACATTCTGGTCACATATGGACATGTAACTAATCTTGAACATTAAGATACGGTTCCATAGGGCGGAGATAATTGTTTAGGGGATTAGACAGGCTGGCACGGAAATGAAGTTTAAACAAATGGGGATACTGACTACCATGATAGCCGCAACGTCAACACATATTGTTTTTGAACACACAGGGGGGATTATAACGTCTGGTAGCGAAAGCCTCAACAAACAGGAGGATGTGTTTCCAGTGGCTTCGAAATATCATAGAGAATGCATCACAAACGTTGACCCTGTCCTGTCTGGATTATGTGTTTTGCCGTTGATAACACTGGGCGCCACCCGTCGGGCTCTATGTGCGCGACTGGCGTTTCTAGTTGTGACAAAATTGAACACCAACAACACTCGATAGCGGCCTTTGCATTTAGATGAGCCTTTCGGCTAGCCCACTTCGAAAAGAAGCACTAGACTCGAGTTTTGCTCTTATTAGAGCTCATCAGTAATGCATATCCTTGTCCTGATCGGAGTGTACACTTTGACCGTCGTGCTTGTGAGCCTAGCGCGGTAACCATAACACCAGCAACCTCACAATAGGCATGACCAAATAATTAAATCCAAACGCTCACCCACAACCTTGTATGAATAGTGTTCAGCTTGCCCGATCATTTCGAAAGGGGAATGACCTGAATTACGCTGTTTTATCCAATCAATAATCCTGTGATCTGGACTTCTCAATTAGGTTGAAGCTACTGTTTTCATTGAACCAACTGAGCACGGTTTGAATCAGCAGTGAAGGTTCAGGGATTTTGAAATAATCTAAATCCCCGAACCTTCAATACTGTTCCTAGTTGTATTTCCAACCCCTTGGGAACACGCCGTTTGATACGAAAAGCTAGCTGTCGGTTTGTCCCCCATTTGTCGATCATACCGCAACTACGTGAATATTTTGTAAACAACGAGATGTGACAGACTCCGTTTCTATAACAATTTTTTAATACAACGATGCTCATCTACATTTCGGTAGTTTTCATTTACCAATGTTCGGACTACAAATCCGAACACATTGAATATAGTTGATACTAACCTTGTTGGAAAATGAGTCAACACATGAGTTGGTCGCGAAATATTTGTTACAACGCCCTGGTATTAATAGAATCCATCGAGAGAAAATTAAAGATGGAACGACTGGAAAATAGCGCACACATTGCAGCAAGATGGATGGCATAAGCAAACTAGATTTTCCTTTGGTAGTGTCCAGGAGTATGTTTCTTCCAATTATACATGCAATACATTAACCTCAGATGATTATATATGATGAACCGATCGTGTTTATTATCAGATCAGCTGATCAAGCTAGAATTTTAATCTGAGAGATGTGCTTTATCAATATACCATAATAAAATTTGAATTTGAATTCGGTTCATCGTGTTAACTTGACTTAACCTGAAATCAAAATTTCGTTTATATTTCAACTGTAACTTTCATAAACCTTAGATAACATTTTGACTGATTTACCAAAACTTTAAATGTTACGGCCGACTTGACACCTCAGTGAAACCCTGGGCGGCATATCACGTGAATTTACTCACACTTGCCTGACCACCTATTGAACAAAACTCATGTGGATAAATTCACGCTCACTTGCGGCCTGGTTTAGTTAAGAGTTAACTTCCAGTTTGTCGCATCTCATTACTTTCTGCCTCAGCTGTTCGTTTTTCTGGTCAAGCGCAACACTTGGTGCGGTTAAATAATGCGCAAGAAAATATACAATATTCAAACCACGATCAACAACTAACTTCGGTGAATTTGTCAACAAGAAGTTTGATAAGTTAAATTTTTCCTTGAAAAGTCGGTCAATATTTTTTGCGCGCTATCCGTTCCAACATAAGTTTCGTCGGCCACATAACACTGTAAGTATTAGTTAAACCGATCATTTAAAACTCTCAACATAGAGGTAAATACGACTGCTTTATGTTAGGATTGTTAACGTTGTTAAACACAAACACCTTTCTTGAAAAATTTAAAAAAATGTGGCAGTCTACAAGATGGTTTTACTACTTCCACGAACGTGAGACGACCATTTTCTTTCACGCAACTGAGAAAGCATTGCGACGGATTTTACGCTGGTCATGCTAAAGCAAATGTTCCTGCATCTCTAAAAGGTTTGGCTACACATAGCGTATACTGAAATTTTCAAGACAGAGTAGAAACAAACGAGTCGCACATGAAAGCGTAGAGAGCTGCTGCAAAGGTAGCTTCGGCTTCATAGGCAAACCCATTCCTGTAAATAGTATCGGTGAAATAGTGGCCGACTAAATTAATCCCCGTTTATTTAAACGGATGATAGTTCTATTCTAGATCCATGATAGACGAAGTCCTGTCTTTTTATTAGCTTGCTGCTAGGCTTCCTCGCGTTGCACTCACGTACGTCATAAGTAAGTACTCAGTCTTATGAGATATGCAGTTCAAACGGATTTTAACAGTACTTCTTTGTCATATTCGGCAGTTTGGTACAAAAGTTAATGTTATGGACGTGGACAAAAGAAAATCACCAGATCATCACTTCATATTCGACTTTGCAGTTGAAACTTTTACTCGTTAAAATTCAAACTGTAGAACATTTCACGTCAGTCCTATCTTCGACCAGTAAGACAACGCTAAGTTCCAGCATTGCATGAAATGAGAAAACGAGATAGTTATAGGTTTGAACAAGGCAGTTCAGTTTTACACTACTCATAAATAGTGCAGGATCAGCATGAAACTGTTTCGCGTCGACCACAGACAGGTAACTGGAAAACGGGTTAGCAGAACGAGGTTACCAAGCCATAGTCCACTAAATTTTCTACTCTGTGGTTATCTTTAGCATTGATTTTATCTTGAAAAAACAATAATTTGGAAGCACTTAATGGTGACCATTATACACGAGTGCAGGTTGATTACTGAACTTATCCAGCCTGATATCTTGTCATTTCTTCATCAAAGGTTGTATTAGTGTAAGCATGTTCCGCTAGTTATCTTCGATGGAAAATGATATTTTCCTAGTAATCGGTGCATAACACAGTCTGATATACTGTTTTGTCAACCAGAATGGCAGTCATTTACATGTTAATGATTAGCTTGGCATAATATCCACGAACGGGCTACGGAAATACCACCCCATGAATTGCTCCGCAAAAAAACTAACTGATTTTCGTTGATAGGTTTGAATGTAATAGATTTTTATACTTTCATCTCTTTTTCAGTATGAAACTATTATCGAATATCTTCTAATTAAAAATTTCAGGAATGTAACGATATGACCGGGCGTTTTTTTTTATTGGAACCAACGATCATGATCCTCGATGGGAAACCTCAACCAGTAACAGGCTTCGGAGTGGGACTATCATATCAAGCGAATCAGCTGCATGAAACAGATTGATTTCAGCAATTACACCTGGTGTGTACGACTACGGCCGGATAACCGTTGATCTCTTGCAGCAGACTTTGCCATCAATTCATGACTAAATCAGCCGTGGGTGCACTTCAATCTGGGGAGTTTTTCGGAGTTCACCAATGCTTATTAGTGCTTGAGACATCGGGTTACTCGCGCACTAAGGATAAACCCTAATCCACTCATTTATATTCTCGTTTTCCAAAAAATATCTTCAGCATTATCCTCGCAATTCTTCTTCGTTCGTTTTGGAGACTTTGCATCATAAAAGGTTGCATCTTTTTGTTATTTGCTAAGTCCTTCCACCTAAATTGACAACAAATCTAGAACCACACCGAACCACTATTGAGGATGAGAACGTTCCTGATAAAGTACAGCTTGGTCAGTTTCTTCGGTGATACGGTGTTCTAATGCATTGCTTATAATTCGGTCTTGCTGTTGGTTACGAAAGCAAAAAATTACAATTCATTGACAACTAGGCATACTTCGACTGGATATCCTTATACAGAATCGAATTAAAAGAAAAAGTAAACTGCCTGCTCGCTTGATGACGGAAACATCTATCTTGCTGCCAGTGTACTGAAGGTGCGCAATATAACGTGTGCCTCTATATGATAAAAACTAACTGTGCGAGAAGTTCTTGTAGTTGCTGCTTGGAATTCTCAGACCATATATATGCCATGGCAGTTCACATTATACCTCATTAATGAACCGATGAAACGATGTTATCTGGTATGTATAGTGAATTTGTTTAATAGAATAATCTGAGTCAACGTTGATCACTCGGCAGAAGTTTCGAACATGCAGATACCATAACCTGACCAGCGAGTTACGTTAGTCGTACACGACTCCTACTGGATCCTGCTCTAAAGAGCGGTGTGAAAACTTATTATAAACATAAATGCCTCGTGGTGAACACTAAAAATTTGTTTACTCTGTTCCACATGTTTTTTAAAACAGATTTAATTTGACCTTATACGCCTGTGGCAAAATTGGAAACCGCTCAGATTTCCGTTTGCTGAGGTTGATAGCTACTAACTGGTGTTTCTTCTAGATGTTCGGACAGCGTTGCCCAGCTCACACAACCAATTCCAGCAACACAATTTATGCATAACTAGGTAAAAATATCACTTTTATCAGTTCCCCGTACAACTTGGGTCATCAATGTGTGCCTGTAAATGTGCAGGTTTCATATTTCCAGTTGCACATCACCCGCAATTGATCGCAGCTTTCGCGTCCCCATAAACGCTTCAGTTGTTCCCTTCGGAAAAAAGCACCAAACTTGAGTTTCGCTCTCCTTAGAGCTCGTCAGTAATGCATATTATCGCCACTGCCGGGAATAGAACTCCGGCCACGCTGTTCATGAGGTAACCGTGTTTACCACTGCCCCATTGACCTCACGTTAGGCAAGACCAAATTATCATATGTGAACACTCAACCACTCTCGCTTGTGAGTAATGATCAGGTTGCCCAATCTTCTCGATAGGAGACACAGTTACTGTCTGTTAACTGCGATTTATAACACCGCGATTAGGACTTCTTAGACAGATCGAAATCTCCGATCTCGTCGAACCTGCTAGGCAATATTTTATAGTAATGAGGAGTAGTCGGGGATTTGATTTATTTCAAGTTGAACATCACCCACAATTGATCGCAACTTTCGTATTCGACCTGTGTAGGAAGTCCTAGTCGCGATGTTATGGATCGCAGTTAACAGACAGTAACTGTGTCTCCTATCGAGAAGATTGGGCAACCTGATCATTACTCACAAGCGAGAGTGGTTGAGTGTTCACATATGATAATTCGGTCTTGCCTAACGTGAGGTCAATGGGGCAGTGGTAAACCCGGTTGCCTCATGAACAGCGTGGCCGCATATCTAATTGCAGACGTCGCAAGTAAATACACTAATGACTAGGTCTAACAAGAGCGAAGCTCGAACATATTGCTTCTTTTTGAATATGGCTGGCAGGAAATTCTGTCTGAATGCGAATACTGCGACCAATTGTGAATGATATTCAATTTGAAATTCTTCCAGTCCCCGACTACTCATCAGTGTTTTTATATTTATCTATGCGTTTTATACTGATATATAGACATTATATACGTATGGTTAAACATTCTCCTGAATCAGCCGTTTTCCTAATAGTTCATACTCTATGTAGAGCACATGCATTGTCGCAGGCGTTTCGTTTTGATTAGACAATTTTCAAATCCTTTTTCGTAGACATTTATTCAGCACATACACAGTGTTAGCAGTGATTAGTGAATCACACGTTTGTTCAAATTGATTAGTTGATCATTTTTAAGGATAAATTTACTTTCTATTCTGATGTGAATAGTGTTTATCGCAACGTTACCTCTGCGTTGACTTAACTCTGAATCAAACCATACGTGCAGCCTGGTTCGTTAGGTATTTGCGGAATGCTGTGCATTGTACATCAGCATTATACGAACATACATAGGTGTAATACACCAAAGTTCATAAATGGGTCGTTCATATTATAATTTTTGGCGTTGAAATGGCCCGTTATTATATATTACTAACTATAATATCAGTAATAAAATGCACAAACTATTTTTGAGTGGGGATGAGCCAAATCTGAGAAATCCCGATTACTGAATTCTTTCCCAACAATTATTGGTGGACATTCAGAAAATTCGAATGATGAAACTTATGTTTTGACCTACGATCGATACGAGTTGTCGCAATCGGTTAGACTTCTCACCCAACTAGACCGTTGAATCAAATAACAATCTACAACTTTAATGGTTTGCGGAATAGTTTGTAGGGTATGAAACACATTATTGAACAATACCCGCAATATATGCAAAAAGAACGGCAATTGTGTTGTGTGTGCTTTCATGAAAGACGTGGTAGGTTGAGTTGTTACTGGATCTTTAGAAAATGTTCGAAAACAGCAGGAGGTCACAGTTGACACAATCGACCTCCATTTGTTTGCTCTTTCGAAATTCTCGAAATATAATCCATGTCATCTTGTGAGAACTTGCAAAATACAACCAAAGCTGACCATTTTATGAGGTTTTAAAACATGCCAATATGAATCGTGGAATAGTTTTATGAAAAGTGATAATTATGCACTTCAGTTTCCTCTTGACAAAGCACGTGTTTTCTGCGCACGTAGAGATTATACCAAATGAAGGAGGATGAAAATCGCCACATTTTTATTGGTGTCAGATTAAATTTTCTATCTGCCGGACCTTGTACGTTCAAGTATGGGTGTACCGTGAAAGAAAGCTCATATCTTTTCCGTAAGCTCTCCACATCATTAAACAAAGACTATATACTTCCATGCAAGTAGAATGACTTGAAAATGCAGTGGTGACTTCAGCATTTTTGAGCCAACAGAATGCACATAATTTACGTCGTTTACTGCCGTTGCGGAGTCGTTCATTCTCTGTATCCCTGTCTGTTTTTTTCTTCACACTTTCTGAGTTTCCGCGTACACGACCTGTCATCAAATTACAAACGTCCGTCGTGCATGTGCATACCTCCAACTAAACTTCACATGATTGCAGTAACTTGTACACCAACTGAGCGCTGTATTTGCAATTTTGATAAATCGAACGAAATTTTTGTTTTGTTTGTGATTTTGGTGCGTCCACATGGCGCATCATATCTTCATACCGTATTCGGTCAACCGCAGTTTATAGCTGATCTGGACACAACAGCAAAATACCTGCATTTAAAATCAGTCTGTTTACATGCACGTCCTTCAGTTTTATGACAGTAATACCAATGTATACCTCATGATGGAATAGGCATTTCTTAGTTCATTTGAAAATCTAGAAGTAGTACATCCTTGAAAATCAAAGTGAAAGTTTGATGATCCATAACAAGATACTATCACTTCCATTTTGTTGAGTATGTCCTATGAGCACCAGCTGTGCTTATAAGAATCACCGTGTGTGAGTACTGCAAGTGCACCTGGCTACTCTTGTCTACAGGGAGCATAATATTTGCGAAACAGGCCAGGTTGTTTCTTTGTAATAGTGAAACGATCATTCGCAAGACTGCAGAACGATTGATTTTCCACAGAAAGACGAAACGCACATGCAGTTTACTCCACTAGGATGAAACTATAGTGCTTAAAATGTACACCGTTTTAGGCACATAACATTATATGAACTCCTTCGCTTTACGTCGTTACGGTCAAGACCAGTAGAATGAACCGATAATTTCTTGGAAAATTAGTTTTAATTAAGCACAAGATGAAGAATCGTGATTAACTTTAAGGTTGCTTCGAAGGCTACCAGGTGCTTAACATTTTCCGTCATTGTGGTGGACTTTCGGGTCGACAATCTATGGTGAAACATGTGTGGTTGACAAAATTTCTGGCCGCTCAAACACTAACAAAATTGTAAGGGAGGTACAGTACACAGTACACAGTAAATAGTATTTATGAATTGATTTCAAACCTCAACAATTAAAAATACGCTTGATAATTTTATTTTCTCCCCACATCTGGTTTTCGTTGTGTTTTGGGGAACGTTCCAGACTACAAGTCAGGACAGTTTTGTTGGTTGTTATCCACGTTCCAAACATGTGTCAGCAAAGTATGGTCGGGTCTGACTGAGATTCCAGGCCATATAATTGGGTCACAATCAAAATTCAAGTGAGCTGTGGCGACGATAACCTGTTTCACTAGTTTGATTCCTTTCCAAGAGAAGCGGATCCATCAATACGCAGTTGACTGGTTTTTGGCATGTTGCATACAGGGCGACTGGTTACACGTCTTCTTTGCCAAACCTAAAGATTAAGTTTTGCGTTTTGTAGAGGTATCTGTTGAATGTAAATTCAGTTTAGCAAATTGGTGTTACCCTGAGGATCAATACGGATGTTCCAAATTAACACGAGAAGCTTTGAGTACTTTGGTCCGCTGAAGAACTCACGATACAGGAATTAATCGAATTGCGACGGTTAACTTGAAAAAAAGGTATTCCATTACTGGTACTCGCGAATGGTGCCTCAAGCAGACGCCAGGCATTTAGTTTCACACTTCTACTACAGTGGACTTCACAGCGACTATTCCCTTAAGAGTACAAAGGATAGTATATTATATGTGACAGTGAAACTGCTACCCAACGCAAGAAGGACAACTCACTAGAAAATTGTCACAAATCTCCATTTGGCACTGAACTCATTCATCCTCAGGATCACTGAAAGCAAACCAGCCAATATTTATTTACACAGCATGAAGAAACACAAAAGCATAGATTAATATTTGTTTGAGATTTCAAAAGGCTGCTCAGCAAGCGAGAAGGGTTAATGGCATACTCATGGCAAAATGCAGACCTACTGAAAACCTGTATCACGTCCATCGGCAGCTGGAATGCCGTGCGCCATGTTCAAACCGAGTACCAATCTGTAATTACAGTAAGCTCTTTACAATTGTACTCGACATTGTTCATCAGTTTTTCTGAATTGGATATCTAAACTGTGATATCGGTAACGACAGAGATGAGCAATACTCACTTCTAAAGAAGGGTTTACTAGTAGTGGCAAGATCATTTGTTTCCTCGGATAGGTGAGTTGATTTATTAAAGTCTACACTGAACAGATAGCTGCACAAATTTGCACGTCATTCTTGTAAAATATCATATATGTCGCTCAGCGGAACTGACGTTATAACCAATGAGATTAATCGTTCTATGAGCATGTTTCAGTAGCTAATAACTTTTACCGTGTCTAGTCGTCTCCTGTATCCACATTAAATGATATCATAACACAGCAATACAGCTGACTACAGAGCGAAGCCGTATTGTCTATACTACATTAGTAACAATATGTACAAAATCTGACCCAACCCGAAGTATTACCATTGTGATCTACAACGATGATCTCTATCGTTTAAATTATTTTAACTAATCCTCTAAAGTCGTGATACACAGTCAGCAGATCGACCAACCACTCCCGTATTATACGACTTCAATTGTAGTTGCAGTGACTTCTGTATAGGGAAACCAGTTCAATGCCTTGTATCGTCGTATGCCGGAGCACATTCATTAGTGTTCAACAAACGTAATAGCGAAAGACAATCTGTTGACTGTAACAAGCTTGGAATAGGCGGTTTCTGAGGACACCGATACCATAATACCAATAAGTCGCCAAGGTTATCAAGGAATATCGTTCAAAATTATGTAACTTAAACGTACCTCAAAACTGCTAGCGTTTTCGATTGCATTCTATCGCAGCAGCACGATGCATGCAAAAAATCAAACCCATGATCCGTGATTAAGTGTCGCGTTATTAAGCATCATTTGGTTAACCCAGACAGTGGTGATAGTTGCAAATGTAAAAGTACTCGTAGAGTGCGTTTTACTTCTTTGGCATGCACGATCGTGGCAATATATGTAGGAATGGTTTTTCAACACATCCTTGGCTGTCACAGGAGCCAACCGTATTTACAAGCATCTCCAGTCATTATAAGATAAAGGTGGACGTTTTCTATTTTGTAAGCCTGTGAAAAATTTAAAATCGTTAGTGAAGGACAAAAATTTGAAGTTTTCAGAGCGCAAATTTGTCTTGATACATTAGAACGTCTGTTGGCTAGAGCTTTGTGAGCAAATGTCAACTACAGTTGAACAAAAAGTTCAGTCAGTCCAAGGTTGTGATATACTTTCGCCAATACATAGATATACTGTTGTTATTATTTGTAGCTTCCAAACGGTTAAATGTTTTTGTTGTGTATTACGTAGATTGGTAACGGTTTGCTTTACTCAGTCCAACACTAAAGATATTTATATCTGCAAGAGGCGATGGAGAAGCGCAATCGGAATTAAGACGAGCGCACGGATCGAATTTAACGTGATAGTCCGTACACAGATTTTCTATTCACGTTCCAGATGGTTAAGTCACAGTTGTGTTCAGAAATTTTGGACCATTTTGGACCATACCTTTGTATCTTTATCCTTTTTGTTCTAGTATTGCTACATTTTGTCGAATAAACTTTTGGATGCTATCTCTATTTGCCATTTTGACTGTACTTTACAGTAATATGAACCTTGTAGCGCGTAATTGAAAAATAAATATGAACCAACATGACGGATAGATTTTGCTGAAACCAAGTATGAGGAGAAATCGTGCGTTCGTGGTGACGTTTGTTCCGTATATCTAACAGGTTGCGCCGCACGATACACAATTTCTCCGTTCACCATCTTTTCCAAGAGAAACTGTTAGTGTGTGAACTTTCCAAAGTTGACGAGGTTGTAACAAATTCGGTCGAAATGGGTGGGATCCAGAGCTACCGTTGACAATCCCGCATAATGAAGTGAAGCAGAAGGCCAAAGGACAATGGAAAAAACAATCTGGTCTCGCAGATTTGCAGTGGGCAATTTTTAAAAAACGCTGTTGATTAAATTTGACAGCTCGACCAAAAGCCTAGATTTGTGCAGTTTAGAACATAAGTAAGTTATTCACCGTAGACTGTCATTATCCAAGGGTAACTAGCATGATCTTACTCTGGGCTAATCTAAGAATCCACAAGACGATTGAACTTAAAATGGATTAGAAAGATGCATAATCGCTGTCTACTATGAATATTACGTTATTCTCTGATAACTAAGTGGCTGCAGAATTTCCCTGAAACTTGCGTTCACTTGTTTAGCCGGGTTAGAGGTGAACATCTATTCCGACAATGAACCAGTATAAGACTTGCAGAAAGTATACTGTGTCCACGACGTGTCGTCATTGAAAACAGCACCATGGCAGAAACAGAAGTAATGAACTTACTGAAACTGCGATCCAGAGGAATACGAATGTTTAATGATTGATTAAACATGGGATTTCAAAATAATATTTCTCCTGATTGATGTTATGGTTCATTGTATTTAAAGATCTGGAGATATTTCGAGGTTGCAGAAGGCACTAAAATGCAGACCGATTGCATGTAGAAAAGTTATGATGTAAGATATTTTCCAAAACCGAAAATAAGTGAACGTTCACCAATATATAACAGTACGGATGAAGTATTACGATACCTAATGATTCATCCTTAGGAATTTTTGATGGAAAGCGTTTGTTTATTGTTCTATTAGAGAATGTTGCCTACCAGGAAGTTGTTCCGAGAATGAAAATTTACGGGATACAAAGAAGGTTTGCATTAAGCAATGTCGTTGAAGAAATAAATTTTGCACAACCATAAACCAGACGCTTTTCGAAGTTAGAAGTGATTCCGATCTCTATCAAGAAACTGGTACATGACGACATTTCCATATTACACCCAACACACCTACACAGTAACATTAAGAATTCATTAATGTGTCTTAAACCATTTATATTATACGTGCTGTTCAATGGTAACCACACCTAAATGTGGGTTAAAAAACTCATCTAGAATGTTTAACAGTTCCGCAAGTAGAAACTTCCTGCTTTTAAGATAAAGACGTTTAATGTAAGCGAGTCCTATTTTATGCTGATTAAATTTAATCACCAGCAGGTTTGATAAATTACAAAAAAGAAAGGCAATTTCAAGGTTCTTGATGACCGAGAGATAGTCTAGCAAAAAATCATCCATCCGAGTAACTGTAATTAGTCTTAAGGTAACGAACATAATTTTTTTCTGTCCATCATAACAATTTACACACGTCCGGTAAACTTCCTCTAAAGGAAGTATGGAAGCTGACAGCATAACTTGTATACAAGCAACAACTAGTTAGACGCTAGCGGTTGTCAATATTTCAATGACAAATTCATACTTTCGGTGGACTCATATGGTGACTTTTTATAGGCAACAAACGGAGTGAGTCATGAGAAGATACAGTGACTCTCAGGTTTACGTGAATGTTTTGAACTCAGGGTTACATTCATTTATGATTAGACTGAAATAGTGTAACGGCGCAGTAGTGTTGCTGCACAACATCAAAGCGGAATAATCTAACTTCAAACGGTTGTTTGTTTAACGAAAGTTCAGCTTGTGACAATTCTTTCTTTTATAGCCGTTGTGTAACCAGCACATGGTGTAAGCCAGAAGTATTTCAAACCACTTATTCTTCTAGTTGTTTAATGATACGTCGACATAATAAATAATAGTGATATGACTGTAATGTTAGTCATACATGTAAGTCAATGTTGACCACTACGTTTGTGTACATTTATCCTACTTGCAGCAGGGTACACTTATTGAGCAAATTTCATGGGTTTGATTCCAATCTTATCTTCGGAAGAAAAAAATTTATTATGTATGGCAAAGGATTCCTGGTGATGAGAGTATATTATTCACGTAGAATTGTAGGAGATCATAGTAGTTGGTCAAACCAATTTTTCGTTCTGATGTATTATTGCTCTGAGGATTAGTTTTCTACCGCCCGCATTTTCCATTTACCGAATTTGTGTGCTTAGCGAATTATCAACTGAATTGTTCATTAGTTAAAGTCGGAAGTGGACTACTCTCGCAGAATACATCTTGATCAACGAATTTAATGTATGCAGTTGACGAAGTAGCCCACAGAACGTAGGCGTTTGTCGGGCAGGGGCAGTTTCTCTGGACGAAATTTTACAAGGCTAATTCTGATATGAAGTGAACATCGTTCACAGTTGATCACGGGCACCGGATTCGCAAAATTTATGCAGCCAACTCCTTTGAAACAGATAAGTCAGATTTGAGTTGCTTTTTGGTTGCAGCACATCAGTAGTGCATCTATCTGCCGCGCTTTCATTATGAACTACGACCACCATTTCATGAGACAACCGTGTCCACCAATAGGCCATCAGCAGCCGCGTCTTAGACATGATTTGAAAACGAGTGTGACTGAGCGTCTTCACAGGAAGGTTGATTCGTCCCATACGTGAACTGCCTAAGAGCCAAACCATCATTTCGTATTTAAACCCGCCTTCCCAAAATTAGAATTGCTAGGGTGAAGACACGAGCTAAAACACCGGTTTGCTTCATTTCTGATAATTTGACTAAATATTAACCTCGAATAATTTATTGTAATACGAGGCTGATTATTCACTTATGTTTTTTTCGCGTTTGTTTGTAACTAGTGTAACCGCTTTCAGCGCAAATATGCAAAGGTAACCCCATCAGTATTCACTAGGATGCTTCTGCTTATTAGCAACATTACTGTCTACAGTTGCCCCGCTACCCCTATTCACAATTTTGGATGCAACTAGCTTATATTCACGGACGTTCTTTGACTGTTGACCGTCTTTCCTGCGTGCAGCATCTTTTCACATTGACTGCACTTTGCTTCAGGAAAATACGTATACATATGTATTCTCTTTCAACTTCACTTCAGATCTATTAATTGAACTTTCAATCCCGTGAAGTAAACTTTATTAGTCCATTGTGAATTATATATATTTGTCATTCATTTCGGGAAACACTCATCTAAATTTTACATAATACGAAGAAAACATTCCTACTGATGAGTAGTAAAATATTTTGGTTTAGTATATTAACTGAACGTCACTCATAAGCGACAGCAGCTAATGCATTCACATGGCAATATTTTGATTACGAGTGAATGACATTCGAAATATCACTCAACACATTTGATGACATGAGATTTCAACTTGGAAACAATTTCTGATAAAAGTTAACAGGACAGTTACCTTTTCTCCTCTGGAGGAGATCCGGTAATCTGAACGTTACTCACAAGCGAATGTAGCTGAACCCTCACATATGATGATTTGGTCTGCCTAGCGTAAGATCAATGTCGTAGTGGTCATCATGGTTGCTTCCAATAAGCTTAGTCGGACATCTAGTACCGAATATCCGTGGCAAGGATATGTACTACTGACGAGCTCTGACAACAATGAAATTTGAGTATAATGCCTTATTTTGAAAGAGGCTGACGAGTAGCTCTACGCGGATGCGATTGGTGCCATCAAACGTGCGCGATTTTCAACTTTTATAAAAAAACTTAATACAATTTCTAACACACCGAAATTAGTACACCCATAGAGAACTTTCAGGGACATTTCCGAACTAACATAAATATAGTTTACCAACAGCAGTCTCTGACGTCGCCGGTCATCACAATCTGACAGATTTGGATTTCGTCTGACGTATTTCGCAAATGATTCGGAATACATTTTTTTAAACAAAATTCATATGAGTTACATGTATATGAATCGGTGATGAAGATAACCGGAAATAGCTGTCCATATTTATGATTGCAGAAGACTTGTTGGAGATTACTTCAATAATCGAAAACAACTGACCTCGTTACCAGTTCGAACATCTTCTAAGCAGGTATAATATCTTCTAACTTATTGTATGGTGTTCAAATTTTGTTGTTGTATGTCCAGGATCTAACCGTGTCTGAGTAAACCGTTTCTTTATCGGAAGAATATTGATATTATTTTGGGTTGTGTAAAGTCTTGTGTCAAGTAGGGTAATATGCTTGATTTTGACATTATCAAATCAGTATGTTAGTCAACGTTTAGAATCTCAAAGCTGAATTAATCAAGCTATCGGATGTAACTTTTTCTCACCGAAACACAATCTGTAATTATAGTACCCCTCAATTATTCCTTCATTCATACGGACATTTAGCTCACTTCAAGAGGCTTCATAATCAGCTCACTTTCTGTCATCATAGCATGCAAACCATACTAGTCATTTTCAATTAATGAACTGTTCAAATGTTCATAGTGTTTTATATTTTGTCTGTCGTCTAAAATCTTGCCGGTGTGATATATATCTTTTTAGGATTTTATGAGTTTTGACTTTCATCCTATTGCTTTTACCGTTTCCGTTTTTCGTCTTCTTGTTGAAGGACCTGAACTTGCAAATTGCTTTCTTGAGTGTTTACTTCGAAACAATACTATCTTTTAGTATCAATCAGTACTTTTCTTCCTGACAATTTCACGGCCTATTCACAAAGCTAATTTCAAGACGCTCCCGTCTCAGAAACTTGTCATAAGCCTGGGGCACTGTTTATGCGATGTGTCAATTGCAACCTTTGCGGTTTGCTAACTTTCATCCAAGTTGTGGTTGCTAATGAGTTCGCAATACGTTTGTTTTTAGACTTTGAAGCGCTGTTTTCCATAAAAATACTTTTTGCCTTTCGCTTAGCGAATATACGCACTTCTGGTTGATTAAGTCTGTAGCGGTGCCTAAAACTTCGCTTTTCATTTGCTAAAGGGCACGGCTAGATTTAGACCATTACTGTCAGCTACTTAAAAACATTTGTTTCAACGTGACATACAATGGAATAGAGATGAACGGTTTTTCTGTATATGTCTAAATGGGATAGACGGTTGCTCCCACACAATGTCTATACTTTCCACATAGTTCGTGTCAGTCTGGGTACGTAGCTGTTCTAGTTAGCGATAACTCAAAACTGACAATTATTGTAAACTTCCTACCTAAGTGAATCCTAATACTTGTTTTTCAACGAATATCGCCAGTGAGGCGAAACAAAAAAAGTACCCTACTTAAATAATCCTCCCAAGCGTTAAATGTGAGATCTAGTATCTTGCGTCAAACTCCAATGCATGTCAAATCCTCCAAAAAATTACACCTTTCAGTGTAAACCAAGGGACCTCAGAAACAAAAAAGAACGCCCACATGCCCACCTACTCGCATCATAATCAATATTTGCGAGAAAAGTTATATATATATTTCACATCCGAAGCCGTCTGGTGACCACTTTCCATTCTCCCATATGGTAAAACTAGTAACTATACTGAGAAACCATCCGTAAGCTAATGACTAAACGTAAACGGTGTGCACCATTCTACCCGAAAACGTTGATAACATTTTAGCTGAAAACATGGACTGCTGAATGCAAGTCTTGTTTTCGTCGTTTTCAAAGCACAATGGGTCGATCAGAGTTTGTTTTACTGTGACTAATTCCCGTAATTTTCCAAACCAGTGAGGCGTTGTAAGAAAGCTCTGAATACCAAGATACTGTTGAACCATTCTGTTCGTGGCTGCTTGCTGAGTAGCACAATAAAATATTTTCTCATGTCCATATTGTGAAAGAAAAGTCACCGTAGGTCATTGAAATAGTATGTGGGTGAATATTCCAGTCTTCCAAATCAGGATGCTCCAGGTGATGTTTACATTTATTCTGGTAATCAACATCTTCCTTTCTAACTAATCTTACAGGTGGGTCGATTGCTTAGTTTTTCCGATATAACGTTGCTGAGCTTTGTGTTCTATCAGTACTATATATGGAGACTATCTACAACTTCAAGTCCCGTTCGCTATAGTGTTACAGATTTACATCTGTACTTATGTGTATACGTTGATAAAGTACAGTAATGGTGTGCTCCTTCATGTCGTTGATATTTTTCGGGGGATCTTAAGAGAAATAAGATGATAAACTGTAGTGTAAAGTCCTAAACGCATTCATTGATTTTATTGGATTATGTTTTCATGTGTTATATTTCTTTTCAATAATTTAGTTTAAAAGTAGTTTGCGGTTGCAAAAACGTCCTGAAGTTTGTGGTGGTTCAGCTTGTGATTTGCCGATATTTTCCGCTTAATTTCCTCTAAATTTTTGAAGAAGTCCATACCAGGTAGCTGAAACGAAGGGTATTATTGCCCAAGTGTTTTCCTTATAGTTGATGCGGGAGTTTCGTATACTGATGTATTGACTTTTGGATGAAATGATCCAATGACGATACATACAAGCTTGGTTTACTATCAGCCAAGTAAATTAAATCTGGGCGATTCACGAAGCAATAGAAATTGTCAGGCACAAAATATGGCAAATAAGTATACTTATTGTGATTGATCACCAGACCGATTACAGTTATCAAACGGAGATAGACCTATTGAATTAAACAAAGGGCTATATACAAGACGTGAATTACAAGAGTTAATAGATGTATTTGATAAGAACTGGAAGGCAGATATTGCCTCTAGACACCCTATCCGTTTACACTAATTCCGTTGAGAGAAAACAGTAGTTACATCTCTGACTAAGCAAAGTATCGACGGATATATATGAATACTTGTGAGGTATCTTCAATCGATGTACTGTCGGCAAATTCACAGTCTTCACATTTGGCTTGCCAACAAACTCAAAACATCAGATAGGCGGGATGATGATGTGATCACCAGTAGATCTTGTGTTTGTTGTTAGTTTCATGAAAAACTATGTTAGATGTTATTATAAAAATCCATTAATGTTTTCTTACATAACAAGAATCGAGCCAACGGGGTCGTTCATAAGGCAGATGAATTGTTATAACACAGTTTAATATAATCACAATCCTCTCAACTCAATCGTACTGTTCACTTTGCTCTTGAACCAAGTGTAGCGGACTTCGCTAAATTAACTGGAAACAGAGTTTTGAAGGCAAAATCCACCTTCAGACTAAATTTGCTACATCTATCGAAAGGAAAGTGGGCTACACAACAGTAATAAAATTCATCTATTTGGTAATACCTTTATTATCAATAAAACCAAGTGGCGAAAGCGCAACCCGGTTGGATCTCATTTTCAGTCACTGATAGATTATATGTCACGAGTTACTCACAAAAAGTTTAACGTTGTTGTGCAGATACTATTTACATTGGTCCAGACGGAGAAGTCAAATAAACTTTCGGAAGAATCAAAGCTGAGGTTTTATTGTGCTCACCATTATGTCACTTGCAGGCAAGCATTGATTGAAAACGAGACAACAGGTTCCTATATCTCTCTGACCGCATTTATTTGCTCTGAATCAATCGGTCTCTGGAGGAAGGGTCAGCGTTTAAGATAACCTTAGATAACAGTTTTAATGAGGTGGGGGTTGTTGACCTTGATACTACTTTGACCGTTCTTATCGTTGGCCCGAGGAATGTGACATCAAATTAAACTCCCACTATTAGTGAACAGTGTGGAGTTGTATCGGTCTGCTCAAAGCAAACACGGCTGTGCATAATTACTTCATTCAGTATTGGCAATATACACCTCTACGGCCGTAGGTTGGAATGACCTTAATCCAGCGAAAATTCAGCGGCTGGTGATCCGGCTATGATTGCGATGTTTTCTTTGGAGAATTATAGCATGGTGGTTTTACTTCTGAGTATGCATACCACAACGTACGTTTAGAGTCATACTCCTTCCTAATGGTAATGAATCTATGCCAGTTGGATGTCTATTTCTCAAAGGGTACTGCGAAAGGTCATTAAAACATATTAAACACTTAGTTAATACACAAAAATCTAGTTTGGTGGACGATTTGCCAGTTGGCATTTACACTCTTGAAGGCAAGTGGTTGCCATTCAGTGATTTTTCAGGATGATATTTCACTTTTGTAAAGAACCTCTTATGCCAAGTTCCACAGTATGGCTCAGGTGACTGCCCGAACGCTTTAAAATCGGTCATCAGACTGGTCATTCTCGAAGTACGTAATGTAGCGAAAAGGCGTCCAATAAACCAAAATCTTTATTATCCAACTCGCTCGTTACCGGTGCGCGCGTGCGCTCGCTTTTATGAATCACGAGTATAGTCCACAACACTCCCCGGTTTCCGCTCACACGTCGGGTGCACTTCTGCCCGGTTTGTGTGTGTGATCGGCGCTTTCTATCCGGGGGTTCTCCGCCTGCCACTCTTCGTCCATCTGTCCGATTTCGTTGAGCGAAGGCTCGTCCAGTCGCTCGTGTTGTTCGCCATCTATCCACTGTGGGCTTTGACCGCACTCCACGACCGTGTCGAGATATTCCTCTGAGTGTCGGAATAGTCGCGCCTCCGATCTGGTCGTCCATCCTATTTTGCCTGCAACATATCACCCGTTGGCCTTATCCGGTCGGGCGATGACTCATCCGGTCGCCCACGCTGTCCCCGATCCCCTCGCTATGGGATTTTGGACACCTCCCCCGGCGACTTCGCTGAAAGTCAAAACGTTCATGACCGATACGTGACTGGTATTTAGAGGTTACTAGACACCTGACTAAATGAGGTCAATGTAACTGCAATTCAACACAGCAAAGAATAATTACTTCATCCCATGGCAGACAGTCGTTTCCAGCTTTATATTGTTTTCTCATAGTTGTGATGTACGGAACTTTAAGCTGTTGTACTAATTTGATTTGTTTCAACATTTGTGCAATGCCATATCTCAAACGACGTGTACTCTTGTACTGAACGTTCACATGACTATCTGACGCTTATTTTTGTAATCACTTTGGGTGCAAATCTTGAGTTAGCATAACTATGGGACGGGAGTTACAGGTAATGCGTCCGACTCAAACTTAATCAACAGAAAGTTAGGGTTATTCACAAATGAACTAAGTCACTGAGTTCATAGGTTATGGAATGAGAAAGTTACAAACGAGTTCCAAAAACCATTTTGAAGTGACTGTAGGTAAACATTCCGGAGGTACTTGCTACACTGTGTTCACCTTATTCAATTCATCAAGATAGCAAGAAGATATACATTGCGAAATGCAACAATTTCGTTTGTTTTCATCAGTCGATCATAGTAAACATTCGGTAATACAGATTTAGGACATGGCGATATAACAATGAAACGAACCCACGTCACATGGGTGCAATCAAAGTTGGGCCAACCGTTTCACTGCCACGGTGACGAAATTGACTGCATCAGCAAGTTTTGCCAAAGGAAGGCGGATGCGTGACGCTTGATTAACAGTACCTCGGAAACCGCCAATATTTAGGGTTGCGATTGCGTAATAGGATCATAAATGAAGTCAACCACATGAACTGTTGCGATTACTTGTTTCATGAATGAAGACTTCAGATTTCTGTCCAGATGGTGGTATGCTGACCCCAGTTGAGTTATTATTTACACTAATCCCTTGGGGGTTTGCTCCGCCCTCCTCTGTTTTAAGTTTCGGCCCGTTCAGTCAATGTATGAGTCACCGCAACTGTAGGTGAGATGACAGATGACCTGAGAGACTTTTCCGAGAAAGAACGATCGAGGCAGTGGGGATTAATCTAGTGGATGAAAAGTAACAAACGCTTTTGCACTGCGGGATAAGTGCGATCAATGGCAGATTTCAATATTGGGCTTGCAGCGGTAATGTTATGGTCTCCTACGTAACGACGATAGGTGAAAGCTTGTTTCTTTGTTGCAGATAAACCGGAGGTATTCAGTCCTCTATTGTGTATAATTCGAAATAAACATGGAATTACCTTCAAACTAAAACTCAATCTTCGGGCTTGATTTGTAAAGCAGTAACAATGAGCTATTGCTATTGCGTTTGTGGTATATTACAATAAATCTACTTTCTCTGTGATAAGCACACGATGATTAACTGACCACTACAATACAATCAACAATGACAAAGTGCAATGTACATTTATCTCTGAGGCTGAACTATTATTGTTTGAGTAAAAATGATGCAGTCACGTTTCTCGCTGTATGTTAGATCGTTTTCACTGCGTGTACTCTTACCAAATTGATTAAGTCATTTTCCCAAAAACGTGGACAGACTTTTTAATTTGTCCTTCATGGATGTGAAGAGTTTGCACTGATGTTCACCTAGTCATTCAGACTTTACCCAATAGAATATTCTCCGGTTCAACCGCGCCTCTGTTCGACCTCATCAGTTCAATTGAATGAGCAACGGTGATAATGGCGACAACCCTTAGAAATTTTAAAGAGATGTGTGCAGAAATCAGCTCCTGTACACCTACCTGCTCATTTTAATTTTCAGTTTTCTTGTGTACTGCGCCACATTAACACCGGTCGACTTCCATGAAAACAAGATGATGTCTACTTAAGAGAAACTTCAGACACCGCTAAAAATTTGCAATTTCTGGATAGCGTGTGTTTTTGGGATATTTGGTGAAGCACGGAGTGATATCATTCTTCCACAAAAAAAGCAATTTGCTTATTTGCTCGTAGCCAATATGGAATACAATTCAGACATAAAAAGATGGAAAATCACGGCTCAGAAGCTCACAGTGACAGACAATCGAGGAGAAACTAAAAATAACGATATTCCTTTCAGCGTCGATGTATACTGCTTTTGAATCTATATACGGAGATATAGTGGCAGTAACGAAGGGCCGAGAAAATTGCACGACTGGTTTCCGGTTGTCTTTACAACTATTAGAAAAATCATTAAAAACTTTGACCCTGCGTCTTATGTGGATAAAAGTGAACTGAAAACATTTGGTGGCAGATGATTAGCATGCAAGTATTCTGCACCATCAATTTTGCTGCTTACTGGTTATCAACATGCTTCAGGTTACAAGATAACGGTTTGTCCCCTTTAACACATGTGTCTTTAGAAGCACAAACAAATGACAACCACTGGCCATCTGATCACGGTCGAAAAGGTGAATAACGTCCTGATTTGTTCCACTGTATATCGCTTTACTATATTGTGGGATATGGGTACACGAGCTGTTAAATTTATCGGCTGGCTACTCCGTTGATTAGTTCACCTACAGCGTATTTTTGTGTTTGTCCATTTCCAGCGGTAGGATTTCTAACCTGTTAAGCACCGACTCTCTTATTAAGTGCTGATTTGTTGTCCGTTATATTCCACAGAACAAATTATTTCAGAGCGAACACTTCACCTTAAACATTTGCTTATTTTCAGATTTAGATATTTCTGTCTTACCATTTGGAAACTCAATGACTAGCTTCCTCGAAAATGAAAAACAGCTATCGACTACTTGCTTTCTATTTAGTTTTAGATTGGGATAACGTTGAGTAACTACCACAAATAACATGCAATTCACTAGAATAATAAAGACCTCTTGTATCTTGTCAATACAACGCTTGCGTAACACTGTTTAAGTTGGCTTTCCGTCAATGTGAGCTATACTTTTGTAGAACGAAGATCTCTTAGAAGTGGGCTACTCACTGCATACCCGTCTGCATGCATAAAATGAAATATATGGAGGTCAAACCCCGCACTATATATGCGAAACAGTAATGATGACTTTGGTTTAGTAACTGGGACAGGAAAAGTATCAGTGTATTTTGAAAGGAATTCATAAACAAAATCAATGTATTTACAGGCAGGTCGTTATTAAATTGGTTGTAACGTCATCCAAACACAATAGCTTGTCATAAATTTCTAAGCCATCCCTAAAATGGTTTATTCAAGAACACCTGTAAATTATATTCACTGACTTGTTACCTGGTTGATTTAAGCAAACTAGACAGACAACCGCCTCAGTTGGTGCTGCGAGGATTTGAGTAGTTATAATGAGCTAAAGTGAAACATTCCGTTTGTTAGTGTCAGATCGTAAACATTTGTGCGTAACCGTATACTATGAAAACTAACGACTGAAAATAAAATATGGGAACTCGGTAAACAATCAGAGCTTACATAGTAACAGATATGACCTAGTAACAGGTTAAAGTATTCCAATACTGCTCAGCAAGTTAGTAATTTCTATTATTACAACTTGGAAATTATTTCTGTCCATGGAACCATCGATAACAGTTAACGGACAGTTACCGTGTCTCCTCTAGAGGAGATCGAGTAATCTGAACGTTACTCACAAGCAAATGTGGCTGAACCCTCACATATGATGATTTGGTAGTGCCTAGCGTTAGATCAATGTCGTAGTGCTCATCAAGGTGGCCTCCAAAAAGCTTAGTCGGACTTCTAGTACCGAATATCCGTGGCAAGCATATGTACAACTGAAGAGCACTAACAACAGTGAAATTTGAGTATAATGTCTTATTTTGAAAAGGTGTAACTGGTAGCCCTAGGAGGATATGATTGGTGCCATCAATTATGAGTGAATTCGAAAGTTCATAAAAAACAAAATACCCTATTACTCATCAGTAACTTCAAATGTTTTGAAAAAAGGGGAAAGAAGAAACATCCCATTGGCGGGATTGAGTAGCCAAATATTTTGCTTTCTCAGATTTCCAAATATGTCCTGCAGTTTGCCTTTTCGACTGATTTTCTTGACCGGCCTTTCATGAGAAGGCATCCGTGACGAGATCTAACCAAGAGGAAACTCGAATACGGTGTTTTGTTTCGAAAGGTGCCGGTTGAACTTTTGCATGGTGAAAAAGCTGTTGTCATTTATTACATATTTTTACTTGTGAGCCAAACTTCTTCGTTATTGACCAAAAATCAGTAATCAGTGACATCACGCCGTCAAAGATGACTCTTCTCTTGAACAGATTAACCGGGTTCCGAACAGCCAGTCGGCATTTGTCAGAGGTCGTATCCCAGAAACAGGTTGGGAATTCGGAATTCTACCGTATAAAACACCCTTTTTGCTCCAAATGACAATTGCTTGGTATTATTTTCATAGTCCACCGTTCACACAGTGACCAATCAAACGTCCATCCTTGTATCTGCGTCAAAATTGCCATCTATACTTGTTAAACGTCGCTTTCAGTCGTGCTAGGTGTTCTTTTGTGTTCAGCGTTTCCCGATAACACAGTTTCATTCAGATGTAACTTAATTAGCTTGTATACTGAGTTGTGGTTTACAATGATGGCTCAGTGAATTTTTGCTCACTGTCTCGATTTTTCTCAATTGTGATCCCCTAAACAGACCTGTCCACATCATCCGGCGTTTACATCAAATCTACTATCTGGCGCTGCCTTTATAGCAATGCCGATTTGTTCAACCACAAGACTGACAAACTTCATTTCGCATCTATCTCGATAGCGTTTAGTCTACGTATCCTAGAGAAAAGCTGTGCAGATAACTTGAGAAGCAGTGAGTTAACCAGCACTCCTGGGGATGTGATTTGCAGTAATAGCACAGTCACTAATGAGCACAATAAAGCCCTCCAAGAATACTTTAATGTACAAAGTTTACGTGAGTAAGAGTCAGCGGCGCTAAATCTTTGTAAACCAGTGAAGAGAGTGATTCACCGACCAAGACCTTTAATTAGTTTGTAGGAGTGGAATGCGAATTAGCCTCTGTAGAATGTTATCGTTAGTGTTCTATACTATACAAAAGCCCTTCCAAGCCTGAATGCAAATCTTGGTAGTAGACGCTAAAACTACCGGAACTTTGGTTCGCAAATCACGTGATCCATGTATCGACATATTCAAAGTCTGGGAGATTTCCGCGGCGGTTAATAAAGCTGAACAGATTCACTACGTCGAGAATCGCATCAGATGGTATTTAGAATAAGCACCGACTAGCCTTTAGTGTAGGAACACGAACTAGTCAAAAATGAGTGGCAGCTGGAAACTCTCAGTTGCAAATGATCACTCTGATCATGAGACCAGAAATTTTTCTAAACTAATGGGAATTATTTTCAGCATTAATGAAAAGATGGATGTAAGATGTCTCACCAGAAGACATTAATGTTATCGGGGCGCAATTCAAGTGATCTGCATAAACATGTCTCCTACTATTTATCAGTAAACAAAATGCCGTTTAACAAATGTCATACTTGCAATGGTTTCAAGTTGGATAGATAATCCAGCAATATGGTCACAAACTGAGGTCACTGGAACTGTTACTTGGCTACTGCTTCAGACAGTAGGCAGCCTGCGTAATAGTCACGGACAAATGTGGTGCACGCCTGTATGTAACAACTAAGTCACGCCTAATGTGAAATTAATAGCGTTGTGATCAACACGCTTGTTTCGGGAATACGTAAACGTAGTGAATATCCTGACTGTGGCCAGAATATGCACTAATGATGAGCTTTGCTTAGAGTGAAAAGTGAATCTATTGCTTTTGCTTGTAAAAGAAGGGCTAAATATTCTAATGGAATTCTAAAGTTGGAACCGGTTTTGTGACATTTAGTTTGCAAAATACACATGACAAATCAGCTGCTTCACAAATGCACTAGAAACGCATCAATTCCCATAACTGTAGGAACTTTGTCATAAGGTGGAAACTTAACTGATGCCTATCTTTTAACAATGAAATGGTACCAACTAAATCGAGGAAGGATGATACCTTCCAATTCTGGACATCGGATGAAAACGCAGATTCAGGTGTGGAGGCCAATGGCACGTAGGCTGGAAATATTTAACCGTACATAACAATCCGTTCAAAGTTGTCTGACATTTTAAAGAGATATACCTGAAAACATCCAGTTCCTAATGGCAGGAGGAGGATCAAATTACAGAAGATTCTGCCATGCAGTCAGCCTATCTGAAATTGATGTTCCAAATTATTTAAAAAGAATGTACGGCTGTATTAGTTAGCCATCTTTAGGATTTTCAATTACTCACTGATAGTGTGTTTCATACCGGAAGCGTAAATTACTCACAATCAAGTTCATGTACAAAAATGGGTTCAGAGAGTACTCATCAGGCTACCGATCAATCACTTCGCTTTCGATAGTTTTCAGGCTAAAGAGAACTTACGGGATGATAGCCGCCACGGACCCGTTGACTGAATTTTAAATTTCCAACAAAGCGCTGCGTGGGTTACGTAGAATACAATCATGTGCCTCGAATTTACTATGAGCAGGTGACTGTTTGGCTGATGTCAGCTGATGAAGAACCGTTATTTTGTACAGTCATTCTAGAGTTCTTTAGTGATTCAAACACTGTTCAACTATTTTATTTCCCCAAAACTCGGTATTTAAGGTTGCAAAGGATAATGGTTTCGACGGCCCAAGTAGTATCCTGAACGAGTTATCTTTAACCTAAATGTGCGCGAACAGTCACCAAAATGTTTTCTATCGAGCAGCAGTGCTCCTCATAAGTGCATCTCAGGCTAACAACTTCTTGTTCAAATTCGTTATTGACTAACTACTGCAAGCCCAAGTGGACAAAATAAAATATGGTGAGTCATAAGACGTTTAAATTGCGTGATGTAATTCAGTTTAATCGCCTGTTCAGGGCCCACTAACAACCTCCCCGTGTTCAGTGCACATCTGCTGAAAAATATGCTGACATTTTTATGCAAGATCGTAAACTGCGGGTCTCTGTATGCAAAAATCACCCTTGAGCACTGGTAACGGATTACTTAGTTTAGCCTATAACTTATTCAGCTCGAAAAAACTGTACAAATGAAACCAAACCTTTCGGTAATAATCAGTGAAAGTCTTCAACGCGATGCGTTTTCATAAATTTACAACTCATCTGTGTGTCATAGCGTGGAAGTAAACAAAACAATTATTGCTCACGAAGCAAAAAGACAAGGTCAGGCTTGAGTGCACCCAAGGACAGGCTGTCAAAATTGTCATGGAGTCAATGATCCGTTCACAATCAGAAAACATGACAGCATTAAACCAATTCTTGGCGATCCGAATGTATTTAGAAAGAGACGTATATACCTGGTCACCCAGTAGGACCTAGCTAAGCGGTCATTCCTTTAAGCTTGGTGCGCGGATAGGTAGATTACTACATAACTATAGCTTCTCAGTCGGGTTCTGCACACTCTGAAACGCATTTTTCAACCTGCTGAGCATAAATAACTGCTATGGTAGTGAAAACCTTACTTCACTATAACGTGCATGAAGGTCAGAATGAGAAACAGATCTTTTGACTATCTATACAGTCTAATTTCATAAACAATACGATGTCCCTATCTGCCTGCACGCTTGATATATCGTTAAATGCCCATGTTTACGTACTTTCGCTATTATCCTCTCCCCGTTTTTCTGTTGTGTTGGTAAACTTTTTCAATGCATCCTAATGCTGAAGGCTTATATTATCCCTCCTATCGTCCTTTTCCGTTCTACAACAGATTTTTTCATATTTCATCGTATTCCAGTGCGTATTTTCTAAGTAAAATTAAGAACGGAAAAAGTGTGTACGTGATATTCCTCTTTCAAATACCCATTCACTTTTAATTCCACAGCGGACATTGAGAAACCTTAGAAAATTTGGTCGAAATATTTCACACATATCGACCTCTAAGACTAAATAAGAATCATGCTGCACACAAACAGACTACACTCTCTATCAAACAGGAGAACTCACAAGTTTCGACTAATTGCCTGCCATACTGACCATTAACATGTCACGAAACACAACTTAGTACAGAAAACGCTCCATATCGTCAAACAGCTGAACGCTTTTAGTCTTCTCATCAAATTTATTGACAGACGACTGTTGAAAATATTCAGTAAACATAGAAGAACGTGTAGCAAACAAGCTTGTTTTCGGTGATTCATCATCAGGCTAAATACAACACAATTTATATGGGTTAATCATGTGAGAAAATATACAGTAATGAATCGAACGGCGTGTTATCAGTTTCAGAAAGTTCACGTCGATTGTACAAACTGTTGATGGCTGTTACGATAGCGGTCTTGACTACGTAATCTGTTCTTGCCGAACGTGAACATCTGGCCATGAAAGATTCAGTGTTTTGACGAATCGCTTTTGAATACATAGTGTGGGGGGGAG